>UESW01004479.1:296315-325226 GCA_900491605.1 Calamus simplicifolius
AACTCAAAAGCAGCCGTCCATGTGCTGTAGTGCTCAAAGGATAGCCAACTGTCCTAAATCCAGACACCTTTCCGGATTTCAACCCAATAAAAGTCTGCACTGATTGCTCTATATTCCAACCAGATTGAAGTCCGCACTGATTGCCCCGAACTTCATTCAGTCTAAAGTCCGCCCTACTTGTCTATAAAGAGGAAAGCCCTCGGCTTGTGAGAGGCATCTGCATCAGAACCCAGATAAAATTCCAGACCTTTTTCGACTAAGCCTCATACCCTGTTAACCCGAATCGTTAAGTCGGGCATAGTATCGTCGAGATCTCTCGCTTGTGACATATGTGGTGTCCAAAGCAATACTCTCTGACCAGTGGTATGGCTGCTTTCCCGTTGTACACGGGCTGCTGCAGGATTGAGGGGTACCTGATCCTGGTGACGGGCATGTGCGTGGCAAGCCACATGACTTAATTGTCCTTGGCCCAAGTGTAGGGATCAATGGTATCAGAGCCAAGTTCGGCTAACACCTTCAACCCCTTGTTAGGGTCAAGTTCGGCCAATCTCTTGTAAACCTCAGTTTTAGTTGTAAGCCTTCAGTTGTAAGTTTCTGAAATTCAATATTAGTTATCAGTTTCTGTGCAAATTTCAATATCAGTTTTCAAATATCTGTCAGTTTTGCTTTTCGAAATATATTGTGAAAAAATTTTCTCCGGGGACAAAGTATGGATTCACGATGCTTTTTGTTTTCACAATATTTTCACAATGTTTTAAACAAGGACTTGGTCCAAGCACAAAGGAGGTTAGCATCAGTTGGCACCACTCCTTTGGTAGAAGTCAAGGTTGTTAGGAAATATTGATTCCTAACTTTTAGATCCCATTAAATAGAAGAACATTAGTTAGCAGGCTTCTTAGTTGCTTGTTCACAGGTTCTTAGGAGGAAACGTTGGTAAGCGTGAGACCGTTGGTAAGTGTAAGACCCATGAAGAGAAGGGCAGTGTTCCCGGCAGTGTTCCCGTCATTCCTAAGAAAACTATGGACAAGATAATTAAGAAATTAACTAAGGTTCAGAAACTTAGTGAGATAGAAAAGTTAGAAAACAATGGATCTGAGAACCAAGACCTATACCGAGAAGAAGCCATAAACATGCTGACCCAGTCAATATCTAGAATCCAAACAGAGTTAGCAAACAACAAAATTCCAGATGTTAAATACAGTCAGATCTACAATATATGAAGCTTTGACTTCTTAGAAGAATGTAGAATCAAGACTGCAGAACACAGTCTACCCATTATACTAGAAAATGGTCATACTAGCATCAGACGTTTTAGAGACAAAGACCTTCAGTCTTTCAATACCAAGTTTAAGTATATGCATGTAGCAGCAGTCCAAGTTGCTATCATACCAAACCATAGGCTAGGCCTAAACAAACCAATATTCTTTACTCTCAAAGATGAACGATTCTATGAGGCAAAGGATGTAGCACTTAGTGTTATTAGCACTAATGTCACTTGGGGACCAATTTACTTTAAAAATTACCCCAATCTCAGTACAGAAATTGATAGAGCCATCAAGGACTTTTTAGTCATAGACATTAAAACCTCAGGTTATGAAAACATAAACCCAGGATTTAATCCACTCAGTATAGTCTACAGAATAGTCTATAAAATGACGATAACTAGAATCAATGCCAAAGGAATAAAGAAGACTCCGAAAGGATAAACCTTATTCTTGGCCACAGATGGAAAACATCAAGCAATGGTACCACAGATGTATGATTGGGAAGATGTTGAAATAAAGAACAATTGGATATTAGAACAGATCCAACGACCCAGAAAATTAGTAAAGAAAAACCAAACAGTTAATAAAATCACTTAGGATGACAAAGGAAACGTCAGCTATAACTTCAAAAAGGTCCTATAGTTTAAGGACACCCAGAACTAAAATAGAAGAAGCTAGTAGCACTAGCACCAGAAACTTGAAACTTAAGGGAGTTGACTTAGAACCCAACGTCCCAAATCTGTATTATGAAAATACAGATTATTCTCTAACCCATTCTCAGATGATGGATGAAATTCCAAAATAGTTAAACATGATCTCAAAGAAATTTGAGATAAATAAAGAAAGAATTAGAAAAGATTTTCTATCAGAACAAAACAAAGAGAAAGTTAAATGGCTTTGGAAAGAAACTAGTTTAAAAGAATGAGAAAACTTAAAATAAGAGTACTACAGTTACATGAATTCAAAATAACTAGAAATTTCTTATTTTACATGGCTTGAACGGACATGTAAAAATAAGAAGATTACAGGTAAGTATCATTTCAAATCATTGAAAGTGATTTGGAAGACTACAGATAACAGAGAAATCGACTCAGAACATATTCCTCTAGAAGAATGCCAGATCAGTTATAAAAACCAAACACTAATTGCTTCTCCGCTGAAGCATCTCAAGCCAGATATTGAACAGCCAAACCAATTGGCTACCAATAGTGAAATCAGAAAAATAGTTCTGTAGAACAACTACAGCAATCAGCTTTTACACACCATGTCAGATCAGTTAAACAAGATAGAAAAAGGCCTTACCAAGGAATCTGAGGATTCCAAGGTAATTCAAGAAATAAAAATGCAAAAACCTATCTTCGAGATAGACAACAGTTGGGAAAAAGGCTTCAAAAGCAAAGAAGACAAGATCGTAGATTAGTTAATCAATAGACTCAAAGGAGTTAGGTTAAATATGATATCAGCTCATGATCATATTAATAAAATCAAAAATGAAGAAAATACCTATTACAGAACCCAAAAGGATTATTATCCTAGACCAACACCTCTAGATATCCAGTTTGAGGAAAGAAGGAACTTCTGAAGAGAAGTCTATAATGGTGATGGAGTTTGTGAATGGAACATAGACGATATGTCTGAACGAGAAATTTGGAACCTCTTGTTAGAAATGACCATGGCCGCAGGAGCCTTAAGAACTAATAAGACCTCAGAAGAAAACAACATAAAAATTCTAGTTTAGGGTTTCACCTGATAACTTGAAGGATGGTGGAACAGATACCTTAACCCTAAGGATAGAGAAGACATAAAAACTAGCAGAAAAATCATAATCAAACCAAACTCTTCAGAAATCACAGAAGAATCAAATGCAACAAAACCTTAATCCATGCAATCTATAGGCATTTCCTAGGATTGAAAGATTGGAAATAGGAAAGCAATAAAATGCTTTTAATGAGACTTAGATGTCCCAAAGATTTCAGATGGTACAAAGATACTTTTCTTTGTAGAGTTCTAGAAAGAGAAGACTGCAAGTCTCCTTTCTGAAAAGAAAAGTTCATCTCAAGATTACCCAGTCTATTCTCATAAAAGGTTAATGAAGCCTTAATAGAAGAATGCGGAGGTAAAATTGAATGAGAGAATGTTACCTACGGAGATATTTGCAGTATCATTAAAAGAACTGCATTAAGAATGTGTACAGAAATAAAACTTCGGTCCAAACTCAAAAAGGATGAAGTTACCACAAAAAAGGAATTAGAAGGATTTTGTAAGCAGTATGGCTATTAAGTCCTAATTTTACCTTCAAAGAAGAAAAAGAAAGTTAGCAGAAAATTAGCATACCCTAGGAATTATAGAACTTGACCTAGTAGACAGGAAGAATTCCCGAAATGGGAAAAGGGAAATCTAAAAACCAAAACCCTAGAAAATTTTCCAATTGGGAAAGAAAAAAGCAAAGATCCCAACCAAGGCAAGAAGGAATTCCAATATGCTTTGGTTGTGGTAGAAGGGGACACTACAAAAAGAATTGTAGGGTCTTTCAGATTCAAGAAATGGACATTACAGATGAACAGAAAGAGAAAATATTAAGAATTATGATCTCAGATAGTGAGAATAGCTATTCTTTGGAAGAAGAAAGTAGCCCAAAAATGATCAGATTTGTCTGATCAAGGAAGAAGAAAATTCTTCGGGAATAGAAGAATTATCTTCAGAAAGTTCAGATGGAGTTAATCTATATGGATGCATAGAAAAACTCAAGATCAGCATGATCAGAAACAGAAAGAGTGACCTGCTCATTGATCTCATAGGAGAAATAGATGATCCAGAAATAAGAAAAGAATACATAGAAAAACTCAAGGAAGAATTGCAGTCTAGACCTAGAAAAGAAGTCCTAAGTCTACCCAAAATAATCAAAGAAAAAGAACAAGAAGAAAAACTTAAAGCAGATCCAATTTATCAGCTCAAAAAAGAAATTGAGTAGATAAAACAAGAAATCAGAATACTACAGTCAGAAATAGAAAAATTAAGAAGAACATATAAAGGAAAGGAAATGCTTCAGAAAGAAGAAACAGCAGAAAATGAACAGAATAATTACTTAAATGAAATTATAACAGTCAGAATACCGAGATGGTATATTAGGATCACCCTAAAGGTCAGAGATGAAATTAAGGAAACCTATGCCTTAGTTGACTCAGGGTCAGATATAAACTGTGTCCCAGAGGGACTATTTCTTAGAAACTATTATGAGAAAGCAACAAAAAGACTATATACAGCAAACAATGAAAGTCTTCAGGCAAAATAAAAAATTTCAGACATCTACATCTGTTAGGAAAACATTTGGTTTAAAATGACCTTCATCGTCGTTAGAGACGTTCATACGATCATTCTAGGAATGCCATTTTTAGCACTCCTCTACAAGATGAAGATTGATGAAAATAGTATAACCACTCGTGTTTTAGAAAATCAGATCACCCTCAGATTCAAAGGAACTACCTAGCTAAATCAGACATAGGATATGAATCCTTAAACAGAAGCCTTAGTCAGATGTCATCCAGGAATCTAGACTAATGCCCTAAGAAATCACAACACAGTTTTGTCGATCATTTTATTTAAAAAAAATTTCTTCGGAAAAGGCATTAAAAATCTTACTTTTGCCAGACGGTTTTATCAGTATTTTTCTAAAAGGCATAGAAAATGGTCTATCAGACATCCTAACCAAGAATTCATTCCTTACAGGAACAAAATGTCAGAAAAACCCAGAACTAAGTCTTCCTATGCAAAGCCAATAGCCTTGGCACCTTTCAGTAACCAGTATTCCGCCTTGACCTCACCCAAAACATTCGCACCTATTCATAACCAATACTCTGTCCTAGCCTCGCCCTCTCAGATCTATTCCCATGCAACCCAGAAAAGGTCTCCTCCCAGTTCCAGCATTGCTACAGAACAAACAAAGTCGAGTCCTTCCAGAACATCTATGTTCACTCCTTACTTCTGTAAGAATTATTCTCTTACAGTCAAACTCCTAGAAGAAGATGAGATAGGGGATAAATAGATCCCTAAACTATCCAGAATCTTCCCTTCAGTCAATGAAAAAATTATCCAGTACCATTTACCAAGAGGATTCCAAAATCCTTTGAAAACCCAAGAGTATTATGAGTTCATCCTAGTTGACACAGACTCAGCAGAGATGACTCATAAAACAGAACATAACTCGAAAGCAATTGCTTATTCAAAATGCAAAATTAAGAAATTCATAACCAAAGAAGAATGGGGAAACCCATACAAAGCCAGAACATTCTCTCAGAAATTCTAGCCCTCTCAGTATAATTACTTTGATTATCAGCAAGCATGGTTTAAAGCATTCTACTTTAAACCTACAGACCACAGTTGATTCTTCAGCTTCTGCTAGAAGTTCAACAAGAAAATTCCAAGTTGGACCCATGAATGGTGGGTTTACTTTGGAATTACTAAAGACATACTTCCAGAACCAGTATTAAAAGCATGAGATTATTTCTATGAAAACCTTAAAACAACACTTTATGGAAATAAATCTATCACGTTTGCAGCTGAATTCCAAGTCCCATGGATTGTGGGATGGGATTTTGTTATCAGCAGATCTCTTGATCGACAGTTTCCTCCCATTTTGGAAAGAAGATTCAGAATCAAATGGTGGAAGAACTTCCAGCCAGGCGAACGATTATCAATAAGTAGATTAGCTGATGGCTTATTACTTATGATAATCCCAGACAGCTTCCAAAAATAGAAAAGACTTCAGCCTCTCCATCTTCAAGCAAAACTCCTAATAAAAGAGAATTAAAGAGAAATTTATTAGAAGAATTATCTCAATTAGGAGACTCGGATGAAGATGAAGATATTAGTTCATTACAGCTAGGACCTACAAATCAGATATGCTTGCAAGAAGCATAAGACCCATATAAGGATTACGATATAATGTAATCTATCATATGGCAGATCAGGCCTTATCTTTCATTCATATAAAGCTCCGGCCTTATTCTCAGACAGGCACTTTCACGCATTTTTGCCCCGACCTTATCCTCAGCACATATGACAAGACCCATCCAAATGAATTCAGAACTATTAGAGTATTGTAAGAAAGGAAATAGCAGATCTTCTAGATAAAAAACTTATTAGACCAAGTAAGTCCCCATGGTCGTATTTATCCTTTTATGTTCAGAAAGCCTCAGAGCTAGAAAGAGGAACACCCCGACCAGTCATAAACTATAAGCCTTTGAATAAGGTTTTAGAGTGGATTAGGTATCCTATACCTAATAAAAAAGATTTACTATCTAGATTATATAAAGCAAAAATATTTTTAAAATTTGACATGAAATCAGGATTTTAGCAGATACAGATTGCGGAACAGATAAATATAAGACAACCTTCATAGTACCCTTTGGACATTATGAATGGAATGTAATGCCTTTGGGCTAAAAAATGCTCCAAGTGAATTCTAAAACATGATGAACGAAATCTTTAACCAGTTTACTCAGTTCATGATCGTCTATATTGACGATGTTCTTATTTTCTCAGAAGACCTAGAAAAACATGTCAAACATATCAGACTTTTCTATAACCTAGCAAAACAAAATGGATTAGTAATCTCAGTACCCAAAATTAAGATTTCCAGACCAAAATCAGATTTTTAGGACACCATATCTTTCAGAGAACCATCAAACCCATTGAAAGATCAGTGAAATTTACCGACAAATTCCCAGATGAAATTAGAGAAAAGAACCAGAGATTCTTAGGATGTTTTAACTACATGGCAGATTTTTTCCCGAACATTAGAATTATCCTAGAACCCTTGTATGCCCAGCTCAGAAAAAAGAATACAGGTTGGACAGAAGAACATACACAGGTCGTTAGGAAGGTAAAAACTTTGGTCAAAAGACTTCCTTGCCTAGGATTACTCGACCCCATAGCTTTAGTCATAGTTGAAACCGATGCTTCAAACATAGGGTTTGGAGGAATCCTCAAACAAAAGGATAACAATGATAAAGAGGCCTTAATCAAATATCATTCAGAAATCTGGACTAATGCTCAGAAAAATTACAGTATAGTAAAAAAGGAAATTTTATCGATCGTTTCTTATATCCAAAAATTTCAAGAAGACTTATATTTTAAAAGGTTTCTTCTCAGAATTGACTGTAAGTCAGCCAAAGAAATTTTGGAAAAAGATGTTGAAAATCTTGTTTCAAAACAGATTTTTGCCACATGGCAAGCAATTTTATTAGTTTTCGATTTTGAAATAGAATTTCTGAAAAGCACAGAAAATAGTCTACCAGATTTTCTGACCAGAGAATTCCTTACAGGAACAAAATGTCAAGAAAACCCAGAACTCAGACTTCCTATGCAAAGCCAATAACCTTGGCACCTTTCAGTAATCAGTATTCCGCCTTGACTCCACCCAAAACCTTTGTGCCTCTTAGAAACTAGTATTTTATCCTGGCTTCACCCTCTCAAAACTATTCCCGGGCAACCCAAAAATAGTCTCCTCCTAGTCCCAGCATTGGGCCAGAACGAACCAAATCCAGCCCTTCCAGAACATCCATGTTCACTCCCTATTTCTATAAGAATTATTCTCTTACAGTCAAACTCTTAGAAGAGGATGAGATAGGAGAAAAGCATATTCTTAACCTATCAAGAATCCTCCCTTCAATCAATGGAAAAATTGTCCAATATCATTTACCAAGAGGATTCCAGAATCCTTTGAAAACCCAAGAGTATTATGAGTTCATCCTGGTTGACATAGATTCAACAGAGATAACTCAGAAATCAGAACAAAACTCAGAGGCAATTGCCTATTCGAAATTTAAAATTAAGAAATTCATAACCAAAGAAGAATGGAAAAACCCATACCAAGCCAGAACATTCTCTCAGAAATACCAACCTTCCTAGTATAATTACTTTGACTATCAACAAGCATGGTATAAGGCATTCTACCTTAAGCCCACAGACCACAATTAGTTCCTCAGCTTCTGCTAGAAGTTCAACAGAAAGCTTCCAAGTTGGACCTATGATTGGTGGGTTTACTTTGGAATTACCAAAGACATACTTCCAGAACCAGTATTATCAGCAGCATGGGACTATTTCCATGAACACCTTAAAACAACATTTTATGGAAATACGTTTATCATGTTTGCAGCTAAATTCCAAGTCCCATGGATAGTGGGATGGGATTTTGCTGTCAGTCGATCTCTCGATCGTCAGTATCCTCCCATACTGGAAAGGAGATTCAGAATCAAATGGTGAAAGAATTTTCAACCATGTGAGAGATTATCATTAAGCAACATTAGCAGATGGCTTATCACTTATGATAATCCCAGACAATTTCCTAAAGCAGAAAAGACTTCAGCTTCTCCTTCATCAAGCAGGACTCCTAGTAAAAAAGAGTTAAAGAAAAACATATTGGAAGAATTATCTCAGCTAGGATATTCAGATGAAGAAGATATCAGTTCCTCACAGCCCAGACCAGCAAATCAGATATGCTTGCAAGAAGCCCAAGACCCATATGAGGATTACGATATAATGTAATCTATCATATGGCCTATCAGGCTATATCTTTCATGCATATGAAGCTCCGGCCTTATATTCAGACATGCACTTTCACGCATATGAAGCCCCGACCTTATCTCCAGATAGGCGTGTTCACACATGTGAAGCTCCTCAGCACAGATGACAAGACGTCTCAGCAACCATTGTCGGCCACAATTCACGCATGTCAAGCAACCGACAAATGGCTTGACATTCCAGCAGCCACTTTCGGCCACAATTCACGCATGTGAAGCTATAGGCTTGACATCTCAGCAGCCACTTCTAGCCACAACTCATACATGTGGGATCCCTCTAGCATAATAATTAGAGTACTATTACGAAAAATAACTCAAAAGCAGCCGTTCATGTGCTGTAGTGCTCAAAGGACAGCCAGCTATCCTAAAGCCAGATACTTTCTGGATTTCAACCCGAGTAAAGTCCGCACTAATTGCTCTGGAGTCCAACAAGAGTGAAGTCCGCACTGATTGCCCCGGACTTCATTTAGTCTAAAGTTTGCCATGTTTGTCTATAAAATGGATAGCCCTCGGCTTGTGAGAGGCATCCAATTTCAGACCTGATTCCAAAAAAAGATCCGCCAGCATCCGCATCCCATCCGGCATCTAACCGATCATAGACCATTAGCTACCTTAGCTACCAATCTTCAGCCTCATCAACAAACCATTAGCTACCTTAGCTACCAGCCTACATCAACCAGTCCCTAGCCACATGCTTGACTACAAGCTCCAGCTACCAGCCTTTATCAATCAGTCCCTAGCCATCATGTTTGACTACAAGCTCCAGCTACCAGCCTTCATCAACCAGTCCCTAGCCACCATGCTTGACTACAAGCTCCAACTACTCCACACACCTCCACATCCCAAACTCCACCTAGACTATCCACAAGACACTCCCAGTTTGAGATAGCCATTCCCCGATTCTGTTGAACTTTTGGCAAAAGCTGAGGAACCAACTGTGGTATGTGGGCTTAAGGTAGAATGCCTTATACCATGCTTGTTGATAGTCAAAGTAATTATACTGGGAAGGTTGGTATTTCTGAGAGAATATTCTGGCTTGGTATGGGTTTCCCCATTCTTCTTTGGTTATGAATTTCTTGATTTTAAATTTCGAATAGGCAATTGCCTCTGAGTTCTGTTCTAATTTCTGAGTTATCTCTACTGAATCTGTGTCAACCAGGATGAACTCATAATACTCTTGGGTTTTCAAAGGATTCTGGAATCCTCTTGGTAAATAATATTGGACAATTTTTCCATTGATTGAAAGAAAGATTCTTGATAGGTTAGGAATATGCTTTTCTCCTATCTCATCCTCTTCTAAGAGTTTCATTGTAAGAGAACAATTCTTACATAAATAGGGAGTGAACATGGATGTTCTGGAAGGGCTGAATTTGGTTCATTCTGGCCCAATGCTGGGACTAGGAGGAGACTATTTTTGGGTTGCCTGGGAATAGCTTTGAGAGGGTAAAGCCATGACAGAATACTGGTTTCTGAGAGGCACAAAGGTTTTGGGTGGAGTCAAGACTGGGTACTGGTTACTAAGAGGTGCCAAGGTTATTGGCTTTGCATAGGAAGACTTGGTTCTGGGTCTGGCTGACATTTTGTTCCTATAAGAAATTCTCTGGTCAGGAAGTCTGGTAGACTATTTTCTGTGCCTTTCAAAAATTCTATTTCAAAATCAAAAACTAATAAAATTGCTTGCCATCTGGCAAAAATCTGTTTTGAAACAAGATTTTCAACATCTTTTTCCAAAATTTCTTTGCCTGACTTACGGTCAATTCTGAGAAGAAACCTTTTGAAATATAAGTCTTCTTGAAATTTCTGGATATAAGAAATGATCGATAAAATTTTCTTTTTTACTTTACTATAATTTTTCTGAGCATTAGTCCAGATTCTAAATGATATCTGACTAAGGCCTCTTTATCATTGTTAACCTTTTGTTTGAGGATTCCTCCGAACCCTATGTCTGAAGCATCGGTTTCAACTATGACTAAAGCTGTGGGGTCGAGTAATCCTAGGCAAGGAAGTCTTTTGACCAAAGTTTTTACCTTCCTAACCACCTGTGTATGTTCTTCTGTCCAACCAGTTTTCTTTTTTCTGAGCTGGGCATACAAGGGTTCTAGGATAATTCTAATGTTTGGGACAAAATATGTCACGTAGTTAAGACATCCTAAGAATCTATGTAACTGGTTCTTTTCTCTAATTTCATCTGGGAATTTGTCGATAAATTTCACTGATCTTTCAATGAGTTTGATGGTTCCTTAAAAGATATGGTGTCCTAAAAATCTGATTTTGGTATGGAAGATCTTAATTTTGGGTGCTGAGATTACTAATCCATTTTGATTTGCTAGGTTATGGAAGAGTTTGATATGTTTGACATGTTTTTCTAGGTCTTCTGAAAAAATAAGAACATCGTCAATATAGACGATCATGAACTGAGTAAACTGGTTAAATATTTCGTTCATCATGTTTTAAAATTCACTTGGAGCATTTTTTAGCCCAAAGGGCATTACATTTCATTCATAATGTCCAAATGATACTGTGAAGGTTGTCTTATATTTATCTGTTTCCGTAATCTGTATCTGCCAAAATTCTGATTTTATGTTAAAATTTGAAAATATTTTTGCTTTATATAATCTGGATAGTAAATCTTTTTTATTAGGTATTGGATACCTAATCCACTCTAAAACCTTATTCAAAGGCTTATAGTTTAGGACTAGTTGGGGTGTTCCTCTTTCTAGCTTTGAGGCTTTCTGAACATAAAAGGCTGAACACAACCATGGGAACTTACTTGGTCTAATAAATTTTTTATCTAGAAGATATGCTATTTTCTTTTTACAATACTCTAATAGTTCTGAATTCATTCGGATGGGTTTGGCCTTTGTCGGGATTTTAGTCTCTTTGAAATCTTTGATGTAAGGTAAACTAACCTAATGTTCTTTCTATCCCAAAAGGCTGTAGGGTTTTGACTACATAGTTCCTTTTTCTAATTTTTCTTGAATTTCTTTTATTCTGTTTTTCCATGGCTCTGACTGCAGTTGTTCTTCTATTCAGTTTATTCTAATTTCTTCTTTGAGATTAAAAAGTTATTGCTTTTAATTTTCTAAGGATTGTATTTTCTGGACACTGAAATTTTTTAGTTGGTTGACCCTTTTGGGTTTGGCAGGATTCATGAATTTGAAGGTGACTGGATTACCTAGGACATAGGTTGTTATACCATTTTCACCAATTCCATCTTGTAGAGGAGTGTCAAAAATGGTGTTCCTAAGATAAATGTATGAATATTTTTGACTGCGATGAAAGTTGTTTTAAAACAAATGTTGTCTTGACAGATATGTACGTCTGGGATCTTGTATCTTACCCCAAGAGTTTCATTGTTGGCTGCATAAATATTTTCTGTTGTTTTCTCATAACAACTTCTAGGGAATAATCCCTCTAGGATACAGTTCATGTTCGCTCCTGAGTCAACTAGGGCATAGGTTTCTCTAATTTCATTTCTGACCACCAAAGTAACCTTAATATACATTTATGTACTCTGACTATTGTGATTTCATTTAGATGATCATCTTGGTCTTTTTCTGTTGTTTCTTCTTTCTGAAGCTTTTCCTTTCCTTTATCTGTTTTTCTTAATTTTTCTATTTCTGATTGTAGTATTCTGATTTCTTATTTTACCTTAAGTTTTTCTTCTTATTTCTTTTCCTTGATTATTTCTAGTGGACTTAGAATTTCTGTTCCACGTTTAGGTTGCAATTCTTTTTTGAGTTTTTCTCTTAATTCTGGGTCATCAATCTCTCCTATAAGATCGATAGTAAGTCACTCTTCTTTTTTGTGATCTCGCTATTAGTTGCAAGTTGGTTTGATTGTTCATTGTCTGGTTTGGGATGCTTCAATGGAGAAGCGATCAATGTCTGGTTTTTGTAATTGATCTGGCATTCCTCTAGAGGAATATGTTCTAAATTAATTTCTCTGTTATCTATGGTCTTCCAAATCACTCTCAATGATTTGAAAGGATACTTATCTATAATATTCTTATTTTTACATGCTCGTTCAAGCCATGTAAAATAAGGGATTTCAGTCTCTATTATCTCCATGTAACTGTAATATTCTTGTTTTAAATCTTCTCTTTCTTTTGGACTTGTTGTTTCCCAAAGCCATTTAACTTTGTCTTTGTTTTGTTCTGATATGAAATCTTTTCTGATTAGTTCTTTGTTTATCTCAAATTTCTTTGAGATTATGTTCAGTTGTTTTGGAATTTCATCCATCATCTGGGAATGTGTTGGAGAATAATATGCAGTCTCATAATACAGGTTCGGGACATTGGGTTCTAGATCAACTCCCTTAAATTTTAAGGTTTCTGGTGCTAGTGCTACTAGCTTCTTCTAATTCAATTATGGGTGTCCTTAAACTATAGGACCTTCTGAAGTTATACCTAACATTTTCTTTATCATCTTGAATGATTTCATTAACTGTTTGGTTCTTCTTGACTGATTTTCTGGGTGGTTGGATCTGTTCTAGTATCCAATTATTCTTAATTTCAACATCTTTCCATTCGTACATCTGTGGTACCATTGAGTGATGTTTCTCATCTGTGGCTAGGAATAAGGTTTGTCCTTTCAGGGTTTTCTTTATTCCTTTGGCATTTATTCTAGTTGTCATCATTTTGTAGACTATTTTGTAGACTATACTGAGTGGGTTAAACCCTGGGTTTATGTTTTCGTAACATGAGGTTTTGATGTCTATGACTAAAAAGTCCTTGATAGCTCTGTCTATTTCTGTACTGAGATTGGGGTAATTTTCAAAGTAAATTGGTCCCCAACTAACATTGGTGCTGATGACACTAAGGGCTGCATCTTTTGCCTCATGGAATCATCCATCTTTGAGGGCAATGAATATGGGTTTATTTAGGCTTAGCCTATGATTTGGAATAATAGCATCTTGGACTGCTGCTACATGGATATACTTATACATAGTGCTAGAAGACTGAAGATCTTTGTCTCTGAAAAGTTTGATGCTAGTCTGACCATTTTCTAGCCTAATGGGTAGGCTATGTTCTGTGTTTTTGATTCTGCATTCTTTGAAGAAGTCAAAACTTCCTATCTTATAGATCTGACTGTACTTGACAGAAGGGATCTTATTGTTTTCTAGATCTGTTTGGATTCTGGATGCTGACTGGGTTAACATGTTTATGGCTTCTTTTTGGTCTAAGTCCTGGTCTTCAGATCCACTAGTTTCTAACCTTTCTATCTCACTAAGTTTCTGAACCTTAGTTAATTTCTTAATTACCTTGTCCATTTTGATCTTAGGGATGACGAGATTACTATCGGGAACATTGCCGGGAACACTGCCCTTCTCTTCATGGGTCTTACGCTTACCAACGGTCTCACGCTTACCAACGGTCTCATGCTTTCCACGTTTCATCCTAAGAATGGACAAGCGAACTAAGAAGCTCGCTAACTAATGTTCTTCCACTTAATGTGATCTAAAAGTTAGGAATCAATGTTTCCTAACAACCTTGGCTTCTACCAAAGGAGTGGTGCCAATTGATGCTAAACAAAATATTCATGAAAATAAAAAATATTCGTGATTCCATACTTCCTCCATGGAGAAATTTTTTTACAATATATTTCGAAAGGTAAAACTGACAGAAAATCTAAAAACTTGTATTGAAATTTGCAAAAATGTACAGAAACTGATAACTGGTATTTAATTTAAGAAACTTATAGCTTACAACTGAAACTGAAGTTTACAAGAGATTGGCCGAAGCTGGCCCTGACAGGGTGGTAGCCGAAATTGGCTCTTGATACAAGTCGCATAAATAGTATATATACACACACACATATATATACACACACACATATATATATGTGTGTGTGTGTGTATATATAATGTATATATATGTATATATGTATATATGTGTATATATATACACACATATATGTGTGTGTATGTATATGTATATATATATAACATAATCTTTTCACTATCTTAAACCTTCCACTACCTATCATGAATGCTCCACTCATCCTAATGCCCCACTCATACTCCACTCATATCCCACTCATCCATGAATGCTCCACTACCCATTAGGCTAGAAAAGGTCTGGGATTGTATCTGAGTTCTGATGCGGATGCCTCTCACAAGCCGAGGGCTATCCTCTTTATAGCAAGCAGGGCGGACTTCAGACTGAATGAAGTTCGAGGCAATCAGTGCGGACTTCAATCTGGTTGGAATCCGGAGCAATCAGTGTGGACTTTGATTGGGTTGAAATTTAGAAAGGTGTTTGGATTTAGGACAGCTGGCTGTCCTTTGAGCACTACAGCACATGGACAGCTGCTTTTGAGTTACTTTCCGTAACAGTGCTCTAATTATTGTATTGGGGGGCTCCACATATATGAACTGTGGGTGATCTAATTTTCTGAAATACGAGTGGTTATACCATTTTCATCAAACTCCATCTTGTAGAGGAGTGCTAAAAATGGCATTCCTAGAATGATTGTATGAATGTCTCTGACGACGATGAAGGTCGTTTAAAAACAAATGTTTTCCTGACAGACATAGACGTTTGGAATTTTGTATTTTGCCTGAAGACTTTCATTGTTTGTTGTATATAGTCTTTCTGTTGCTTTCTCATAATAGTTTCTGGGAAACATTCCCTCTGGGACACAGTTTATGTCTGACTCTGAGTCAACTAAGGTATAGGTTTCCTTAATTTCATCTCTAACCTTTAGGATTATCTAATATACCATCTCGGTATTCTGTCTGTTATAATTTCATTTAAGTAATTATTCTATTCATTTTCTGCTTTTTCTTCTTTCTGAAGCATTTCCTTTCCTTTATATGTTCTTCTTAATTTTTCTATTTCTGACTGTAGTATTCTGATTTCTTGTTTTATCTGCTTAATTTCTTTTTGAGCTGATAAATTGGACCTGCTTTAAGTTTTTCTTCTTGTTCTTTTTCTTTGATTATTTTGGGTAGACTCAGGACTTCTTTCCTAGGTCTAGGCTGCAATTCTTCCTTGAGTTTTTCTATGTATTCTTTTCTTATTTCTATATCATCTATTTCTCCTATGAGATCAATGAGTAGGCCACTCTTTCTGTTTCTGATCATGTTAATCTTGAGTTTTTCTATGCATCCACATAAATAACTCCATCTGAACTTTCTGAAGATAATTATTTTGTTTCCAAAGAATTTTCTTCTTCCTCGATTAGACAAATCTAATCATTTTCTGGGCTACTTTCTTCTTACGAAGAATAGCTATTCTCATTGTCTGAGATCATAATTCTTAATATTTTCTCTTTCTGTTCATCTGTAATGTCCATTTCTTGAATCTAAAAGACCCTACAATTCTTTTTGTAGTGTCCCCTTCTGCCACAACAAAAGCATATTAGAATTCCTTCTCGCCTTGGTTGGGATCTTTGCTTTTTCCTTTCCTAGTTGAAAATTTTTCTAGGGTTTGGTTTTTAGTTTTCCCTTTTTTCCATCTCAAGAATTCTTCCTGTCTACTAGGTTGAGTTCTGTAATTCCTAGGCTATGCTAATTTTTTGCTAACTTTCTATTTCTTTTTGAAGGTGGAATTAGGACTTCGTAGCTATACTGCTTACAAAATCCTCCTAATTTCTTTTTTGTGGTAACTTCATCCTTTTTGAGTTTGGACCGAAGTTTCATTTCTGTACACATTCTTAATGCAGTTCTTTTAATGACACTACAAATGTCTCCATAGGTAACATTCTCCCATTCAATTTTACCTCCGCATTCTTCTGTTAAGGCTTCATTAACCTTTTCTGAGAATAGACTGGGTAATCCTGAGATGAACTTTTCTTTCCAGAAAGGAGACTTGCAGTCTTCTCTTTCTAGAACTCTACAAAGAAAAGTATCTTTGTACCATTTGAAATCTTGCATTTTGGGACATCTATGTCTCATTAAAAGCATTCTATTGCTTTCCTGTTTCCGACCTTTCAATCCTAGAAAATGCCTGTTGATTGCATGGATTAAGGTTCTGTTGCATTTGGTTCTTCTATGGTTTCTGAAGAGTTTGGTTTGATTATGATTTTTCTGCTGGTTTTTATGTCTTCTCTGTCCTTAGGGTTAAGGTATCTATTCCACCATCCTTCAAGTTGTCCGCTGAAACCCTAAACTAGAATTTTTATGTTGCTTTCTTCTGAGGTCTTATTAACTCTTAAGGCTCCTACAGTCATGGTCATTTCTAACAAGAGGTTCCAAATTTCTCGTTCAGACATACCATCTATGTTCCATTCACAAACTCCATCACCAGTATAGACTTCTCTTCAGAAGTTCCTTCTTTCCTCAAACTGGATATCTGAAGGTGTTGGTCTAGGATAATAATCCTTCTGGATTCTGTAATAGGTCTTTTCTTCATTTTTGATTTTATTAATATGATCCTGAGCCGATATCATGTTTAACCTAACTCCTTTGAGTCTATTGGTTAACTGATATACGATCTTGTCTTCTTTGCTTCTGAAGCCTTTTTCTCAACTGCTGTCTATCTCGAAGATAGGTTTTTGCATTTTTATTTCTTGAATTACCTTGGAATCCCCAGATTCCTTGGTAAGGCCTTTTTCTATCCTTTTTAACTGATTGCTGGAGTTGTTCTGCTGAACTATTTTCTTGATTTCACTATTGGTGGCCAATTGTTTTGGTTGTTTAATATCTGGCTTGAGATGCTTCAGCGAAGAAGCAATTAGTGTCTAGTTTTTATAACTGATTTGGCATTCTTCTTGTGGAATATGTTCTGAGTTGATAACGTTATATGTAGTCTTCCAAATCACTTCCAATGATTTGAAAGGATACTTACTTGTAATCTTCTTATTTTTATATGTTAGTTCAAGCCATGTAAAATAAGGAATTTCTAGTTCTTTTGAATTCATGTAACTGTAGTACTCTTGTTTCAAGTTTTTCGTTCTTCTGAACTAGTTTCTTTCCAAAGCCATTTAACTTTTTCTTTGTTTTGTTCTGATAGAAAATCTTTTCTGATTCTTCTTTATTTATCTTAAATTTCTTTGAGATCATGTTTAACTATTTTGGAATTTCATCCATCATCTGAGAATGGGTTGGAGAATAATCTGTATTTTCATAATACAGATTTGGGATGTTGGGTTCTAAGTCAACTCCCTTAAGTTTCAGGTTTCTGGTGCTAGTGCTACTAGCTTCTTCTATTTCAGTTCTGGATGTCCTTAAACTGTAGGACCTTCTGAAGTTATAGTTGACGTTTCCTTTGTCATCCTGAGTGATTTCATTAACTGTTTGGTTTTTCTTTACTGATTTTTTGGGTGGTTGGATCTGTTCTAATATCCAATTATTCTTCATTTTAACATCTTCTCAATCGTACATCTGTGGTACCATTGCTTGATGTTTTTCATCTATGGCCAAGAATAAGGTTTGTCCTTTCAAAGTCTTCTTTATTCCTTTAGCATTGATTCTAGTTGTCATCATTTTATAGACTATTCTGTAGACTATACTGAGTGGATTAAATCTTGGGTTTATGTTTTCATAACCTGAGGTTTTAATGTCTATGATTAAAAAGTCCTTGATGGCTCTATCAATTTCTTTACTAAGATTGGGATAATTTTCAAAGTAAATTAGTCCCTAACTGACATTAGTGCTAATGACACTAAGTGCTGCATCCTTTGCCTCATGGAATCGTCCATCTTTGAGGGCAATGAATATTGGTTTGTTTAGGCCTAGCCTATGGTTTGGTATGATAGCAACCTGGACTGCTGCTACTTGCATATACTTAAACTTGGTATTGAAGGACTGAAGGTCTTTGTCTCTAAAAAGTCTGATGCTAGTCTGACCATTTTCTAGTCTAATTGATAGACTATGTTCTGCAGTCTTGATTCTACATTCTTCTAAGGTCAGCATGTTTATGGATTCTTCTCGGTATAGGTCTTGGTTCTCGGATCCATTGTTTTCTAACTTTTCTATCTCACTAATTTTCTGAACCTTAGTTAATTTCTTAATTATCTTGTCCATGGTTTTCTTAGGGATGACGGGAACACTGCCAGGAACACTGCCTTCTCTTTACGGGTCTTACGCTTACCAACGGTCTCACGCTTACCAGCATTTCCTCCTAGGAACCTGTGAACAAGCAACTAAGAAGCCCTCTATCTAATGTTCTTCCACTTAATGGGATCTAAAAGTTAGGAATCAATATTTCCTAACAACCCTGACTTCTACCAAAGGAGTGGTGCCAACTGATGCTAACCTCCTTTGTGCTTGGACCAAGTCCTTGTTTAAAACACTGTAAAAATATTATGAAAACAAAAAGCATCGTGAATCCATACTTCCTCCCTGGAGAAAATTTTTTCACAATATATTTCAAAAAGCAAAACTGATAGATATTTGAAAACTGATATTGAAATCTGCACAGAAATGCACGGAAACTGATAACTGGTATTGAATTTCAGAAACTTACGACTGAAGGCTTATAACTAAAACTGAGGTTTACAAGAGATTGGCCGAACTTGGCCCTGACAAGGGGTTGAAGGTGTTAGCCGAACTTGGCTCTAATACCATTCTAGGTCGGATCGGGATCTGGATCTTGGCCAAAGGACTGTCCATCTGAGATTCTGGTAAGAAGTGGTGAGAAGAAGGCTTAGAAATATGGGGGGTATGGAGAGTGATGTGGGTGTTCTAGAGGATGTGGAATGTTATCTGGGATTTATAAGAGGATGAGAGGTAGTGGATGAGGTAGTGGATGAGTAGTGGAGAGGTAGTGGATGTGTAGTGGAGAGGTAGTGGAACTGGATCCCGATTGGATGCGGATGCTTAGTCGAAAAAGGTCTGGGATTGTATCTGGGTTCTAATGCATATGCCTCTTACAAGCCGAGGGCTATCCTCTTTATAGACAAGCAGGGCGGACTTCAGACTGAATGAAGTCCGGGGCAATCAGTGCGGACTTCAATCTGGTTGGAATCTGGAGCAATCAGTGCGGACTTTAATTGGGTTGAAACCTGGAAAGGCGTCTGGATTTAGGACAGCTAGCTATCCTTTGAGCACTACAACACATGGATGGCTGCTTTTGAGTTACTTTTCGTAATAGCGCTCTAATTATTGTACCGAAGGGCTCCACATGTATGGATTGTGGCTGATAGTGGCTGCTAAGTCATTTGTCATTTTGCTTTACATGCATGAACTGTGGCCGAAAGTGGCTGCTGAGGCATCGACTCATTTGTCATTTTGCTTCACATGCGTGAATTATGGCCGACAATGGTTGCTGAGACGTCTTGTCATCTGTGCAGTTGCTGAGACGTCTTGTCATCTGTACTGAGGATAAGGTCAGGGCTTCACATGCGTGAAAGCGCCTGTCTGAGGATAAGGCCAGAGCTTCATATGAATGAAAGATAAGGCCTGATCTGGCATATGATAGATTACATTATATCGTAATCCTCATATGAGTCTTGTGCTTCTTGCAAGCATATCTGATTTGCAGGTCCTAGCTGTGATGAACTGATATCTTCATCTTCATATGAGTCTCCTAATTGAGATAATTCTTCTAATAAATTTTTTTTTAATTCTCTTTTATTAGAAGTTTTGCTTGAAGATGGAGAGGCTGAAGTCTTTTCTGTTTTTGGAAACTGTCTGGGATTATCATAAGTAATAAGCCATCGGCTAATGCTACTTATTGATAATTGTTCACTTGGCTAGAAGTTCTTCTACCATTTGATTCTGAATCTTCTTTCCAAAATGGGAGGAAACTGTCAATCAAGAGATCTTCTGATAACAAAATTCCACCCTACAATTCATGGGACTTGGAATTGAGCTGCAAACATGATAGATTTATTTCCATAAAGTGTTGTTTTAAGGTTTTCATGGAAATAATCCCATGCTTTTAATATTGGTTCTTGAAGTATGTCTTTAGTAATTCCAAAGTAAACCCACCATTCATGGGTCCAACTTGAAATTTTCTTGTTGAACTTCTGGCAGAAGTTAAAGAACCAACTGTGGTCTGTAGGTTTAAAGTAGAATGCTTTAAACCATGCTTGCTGATAATTAAAGTAATTATACTGAGAGGGCTAGAATCTCTGAGAGAATGTTCTGGCTTTGTATGGGATTCCCCATTTTTCTTTGGTTATGAATTTCTTAATTTTGCTTTTTGAATAAGCAATTGCTTCTGAGTTCTATTCTGTTTTATGAGTCATCTCTGCTGAGTCTGTGTCAACAAGGATGAACTCATAATACTCTTGGGTTTTCAAAGGATTTTGGAATCCTCTTGGTAAATGGTACTGGATAATTTTTTCATTGACTGAAGGGAAGATTCTGGATAGTTTAGGGATTTGTTTATCTCCTATCTCATCTTCTTCTAGGAGTTTGACTGTAAGAGAACAATTCTTACAGAAATAAGGAGTGAACATAGATGTTTTGGAAGGACTGGACTTTGTTTGTTCCGTAGCAATGCTGGGACTAGGAGGAGACCTTTTTAGGTTGCCTGGGAATAGGTCTGAGAGGGCGAAGCTAGGACAGAGTACTGGTTATGGAGAGGTGCAAATGTTTTAGGTGAGGTCAAGGCAGAATACTGGTTACTGAAAGGTGCCAAGGCTATTGGCTTTGCATAGGAAGACTTAGTTCTGGGTTTTTTGACATTTTATTCCTGTAAGGAATGAATTCTTGGTTAGGATGTCTGATAGACCATTTTCTGTGCCTTTTAGAAAAATACTGATAAAACCATATGGCAAAAGTAAGATTTTCAATGTCTTTTCCGAAGAAATTTTTTGAAACAAAACAATCGACAAAACTATGTTGTGATTTCTCAGGGCATTAGTCTAGATTCCACTACGTGGAACTAAATATAGGATCAATGGGTATGTTTGAAAACTTTGTATGAGCATGTTGTATTGTTATGGATTTATAATTAGTTTATCTATGTACTATTTGGTTTATTGAGCTATATTTGAGCCATGTTTATGCACACAGCTTGGTTTCATGAAGAGATTTCCTTTAGAATATTGCACATGAGTACTTGCTTTTTATGTTTATTGATATACTATGAGCCTTTTTTTAATGCATTTAGGTTTAGATGTTAACTTGGAAAGATTGTCGTTATACAATGTGTTATTATTGTATTTTTATATGGCTTTCTTATAGCTTAAGTTCATTTTCCATAACACTGGCTCAGTGAAAATTGATGGCATGAGAAGATATTGCTTCTATGGCCAAGAAATAAGGCTTTTTACTTTATGAATAAGTGTAAAAATCAGAAGGATATTTTTTTGGTTGTGGGTATAAAGAAGCATGCAGCTTTCTTGCTTGTTATGATCCTCCGCTCCGGCTATGAGGATTAAATTAATTTCAAGATTATTAAAAAATTCAAGATTATAGAATAAACTAGCCAAATATTGGGCAAGAGAAAAGATGTATTGGTTTTTATTGTGGCTTCATTGCTTGTTATTGTTGTGATGGTGTTTCTTTCCTTATATTGAAGTACTCAGGAAGGAACTTGTCTCTCTCTCATATACATACATACATACATACATATATATATATATATATATATATATATATATTGCTGCGGAAATTTACTCTTCAACTCAGGTATGGTTCGACTTTGGATATGAACGCCGATCTCTCGTCCGGATGAAACTTACAAGACAGTCCTCATGCAGAGAGTGTCAGAGGTGGCCCTCTGCGGAAGTGTTGGCCCAGATGGCAACCGAAGAGGGGGGGTGAATTGGGTTCTTTTAAAATTTTACACTTAAAACCAATTTCTCAAGATAAGTGTGCACAAGTGAAGTGATGCAATAATGCTAAGCACAATATAGAAGAAGATAGAGAGAGAAATATAAGCACGACAAACACACAAGGTTTATAGTGGTTCGGTGTTAGCCACACCTATATCCAGTCCCAAGCAACTCTTGGGTCCACACTATAATCACCCTGATTACCGCTAAGTTGTTTTGCAAGATCACAACTCGAACTTGTTGTTTTACACCCGGGTCACAACGAACCCAACTGGTTTTCACAGGTTCACCAGATAAAACCTAACATAAGCTACTCTTAGCTTACCCCAAGGTCAACTACCTCAACTAATTCAATCCTCCTGATTGAATTAGAAAACCAACAATTCAAATATATGTTTACAGCAAATTAAAAGCTTCTTAAATGAGCAAATAAACAATATGAATAAATAAGAATAGAAAAGCATGTTTTGAAGCAATGTAAAGTTGAGCTTTTCTTCTTTTCCTCTTCTCTTCTGAATGGGCTATCAAGATTTAAACTCGATTCTTAAACAAGGCTCGGTGAAGAGAAGGTTGAAAATTAGGGCTCTTGCTCTTCTTCTTTAAAACAATGGAAATCCTTTGAATTTGATCTTGAAAGGCTTTTAGATTTCTCTATCTCTTTTCAGCAGTTGGGCTTGGACACAGAGATTTTCCTTTTGAAAACTTCTTGATTTCACTCTTTTTCTTTTCATTTTATTTCTTTTCTCTCATTCTCTATTTTTGAACGGATGAAGCCCCTTTTTATAATCCTTCTTAATCCATGATTTGGTGAAAAATAGCCGTTGAAATGTACTTGGATTAGTTCCTCACGCAAAGAAATAGATCCGTTGGAGGGTAGGTGAAGAAATGTGACCGTTGGAATCGACTCTGACAGATTTGAAAAATCAACTCTAACAGGTTGGAGTCGGCTCCAACTTTTCAGGTGTCGGCTTTAAGTCAGGTTTCCAAAAATAGTAATAAAAAGTCCATCGTGGAGTTGGCTCCGAGATACTGTGGTGTCGACACATCGCGAGCTGGAGTCGGCTCCAATCTCCGAAGGTGTCGGCTCTAACATTGTCTTGAAAATGCAGTCTCTGTTCTTAGGTTAGAGTCGGCTCTAAATATCCAGGTGTTGACTCTAAAATCTGAAGCAGAAAGTAGTTCTCTGTATCTCAGGTTAAAGTCGGCTCTACATTTTTATGTGTCGACTCTAAACCGTGCCAAAAGTTTCAAACTGTTCCGATATGCTATGGAGTCGGCTCTAATAACTGTGGGTGTCGGCTCCAACTTCTGAACTTTGACATATACCAATAAAAACTGATTCAAACTGATTTTCTATATAAGATTTGAATAATTTACCTTTCTAAGTTCCTGAAACATATGTCAATTACATTAGTAACACAAGGAATATACTCATGGCTTTTATTAATCGTCAAAATCAATAAGTGGGTCAACAATCTCCCCCTTTTTGATGATGATAAAAACATTTGAGTATATGCATAATCAATTAATGAATTTGTTAAAATGAATAAGTTTTGATAGTTAAGCTCCCCCTGAATGAGGTAGCTCCCCCTATATATGTGCATACAAAGTTCATTTATTAAGCTCTCCCTGAATGAGGTAGCTCCCCCTATATATGTGCATACAAAGTTCATTTAAATTCCATGCGTAGACATTCTTTACATTCTTTTTCTTCGTGCATATTTTAATTCCATTTTCGATGCGTATACATTCTTTACATTATTTTTCTTCATGCATATTTTAATTCCATTTAACATTAATTCTATAGCTCCATGCATATATAAGTACATATACTCTTTAATTGCCCTATGCATATACATAAACATTCTTTCTCCCCCTTTTTTTGTTATCAACAAAAAGGTTAAGAAGAGGGTGTATCTAGCTTAAATCAACATTAAAATATATCACTACATCAAAATACAAACACAAGAATTGAGTAACTCAAAGTTCAAAATTTAAGTAACAAGATTAACTTCATATTGCATTCATTGAGTACAAATTCATTACATCAAAATATTCATTAAGTCATTACAAACTACATCATTCACATTACATCAAAATAGCAAAATACATCATTAATCCTAGTTACAAACTAAAAACTAAAGAAAGCTTGAAATTGACTGGATTGAAGTTGAATTGGCTTGGAAATAGATCATCTCAAAATCCTTTTGAGTTCTTCTAATATTTGCCCCATCCCTTTTTCTTGAATCTTCATGAAATCATTCAACATTTTCTCAACCAAAGTAGCTGCAACTGTAACTTTCTCCTGAAGTTCTGCATTACATTTAGAGTAGGTGTCTGAGTCACCTCCTATGTCCTTGAGTTTATCAAAAATCAGCTTTAAGTCAGTCTTCAAGGCATCTAAAAATGTGCTTAATGATGATTCAATCCCACTAACTTTATCTTCCAAAGAGTAGCACAACTGCCTGATCCTCATAAGTTGATTTTCAATTTCATTCTTAATCTTGACTTCATGTTCTGCAAATAGGATCTTAAGCTATTCTAACTTCTCTCAGAAAATCCAGAAGAACCTTGAGTGGAAGATGTAGGGGCTAGAGCTGGTGCTGCTGGGGGTGCTGAGCTGTTGGGACCTGGCGAAGAGCGCCTCACTGATGGTCCTGCCTTTGAGGGACCAAGGGCTGCAGTCTCCACCTCAGCTGCCCTATCATCAAATTGCCCTTTTCTCTCCCAATGCACATTAACTTTTACAAATCCCATACGGTGCAAAGTAGCACTATTGTAGTAGTCCGTATGTCTAAGATTTTTCATAGGCACATTGTCCAATATGTTTACTCCTTGATTTTGAAATGCTATTGTTAAAATCATTCCATAAGGTAATATAGATCTTTTCTTACAACATGCCTCTGCCATGTATCCAATCATCATACCATGTAAGTTTATAGGCTGACCGATAACAACACAGTCCATTACCACAATGTCTCTCTCAGATACATACTCAAACCTTCCAGTCTTAGGGAATAAAATTCTACTATATATTGTGTAAAAGCCTCAGTTCTAAGGGTAATTGATTTGCCCTAACTTCCTCAAATTCAGCCACATCTCTACCAAGAATTCTTGACAAAGCTTCACCCCTCTCACTGTGAGAGTTAGCAATCAAACCAATAACCGATACTTCCAACAAATTTCCTAAAATCTCCGAAGTCAAATGAATTCTTGTTCCTCTAACATGACTAACAATTCCTCCATCTTCTCTTGTCAAATTATGATAAAAATCTTTTACTAAAGCTGGATAGGTTGGGACATCCAAAGAGCATACCTTTTTCCAATCCATTTCTTTGAGTTGTCTTCCTAGAGTGAATCCTTCCGCTTCAAAGAAACCAAAATCCACTTTCCTTCCCATTGTGATAACCTTCCCAAATAGAAGATCTATCTAGGGAGAGGATGGACAGGGAATAGCACTTGGAGTTGAGGAAGATGAGGTAGAAGTCGAGCTAGGTGATGGCTGTCTTGCCGGACTCCTCGCCGTTCTTCTTCCCATCGTCACAGTCACTCCAAAGGTTGATCCATGGCATTTGGGTGCCATTTGATACTAGGAAATGATGAATTAGAGGGATTCTTAGTTTTGGGATGAGTGGAGAAGGTTTTGGAAGAGTTTGGAGTCGATTTGAAACGAAGAGGTGTCGACTCTGCCCTAATAAAGTCAAACTGGGACCACAAGGTGTCGGCTCCCGCAAAGCTAGGTGTCGACTCCAAGTCGCTAACACAGTCAGCGCCCGAATTAGAGTCAGCTCCACAAAGGCAGATGTTGACTCCAAAGTCACAGACAGAGAGCAACATAGACTATAGTCGACTCCAACATTAGTGGTGTCGGCTCCAAGACAGTTTCAGTGAAAAAATGAGAGTTTTAACGAATTTGAAACTTGTCAAGAGTCATCAAATTTTGGATAAATCTTTCTTGGAATGTGGTGAATCAAGGGGTTCAAATATCTAGATAAATTTTTCTTTTAAAAAAATTTCAAGAAAATGATTGAATTCTAGATAGTCATTCCTAGGTGATTTAAAATCATTCCGATGGATCACAGACTCCTATTTCTCCTCTAAGATAAAAAAATCTCTCTTCACTTAAGGGTTTTGTAAATATGTCAGCTAATTATTCATCAGTACATACATAATCAAGACAAACATCATTATTGGCTACTTGTTCTCTAATGAAATGGTATCTTATTTCTATATGTTTAGTTCTTGAGTGTTGTATAGGATTTTTAGTTAGATTTATTGCATTGGTGTTGTCACATCTAATTGGAGTTTTATCAAGCGTTATACCATAATCTTCAAGTTGTCGCTTAATCCAAAGAATTTGAGCACAACAACTTCTAGCTGCAACATATTCAGCTTCAGCAGTTGATAATGTAACCAAATTTTGCTTTTTGCTAAACCAAAAGATTAAGTTACTATCTAAAAATTGGCATGCACCATGTTGAGAAATTATTGAAACATAATTGCCCCAACTTTAATGATTTTGATGATTTCCAAAAGCCATGAGTATCTTAAAGAAAACAATGTGTTTATTTATCAAAAACCTTGAGCTTATTCAAATTGAAGGGAATGAACTTTCAATGTTTATATTAAATGAGTTTTGAACCGTTAGAAAAAGAAGTTTCAAGTTGTATGCTCAAAAGGATTTCTAAAAGGAATTTTACACTTTATATTTCAATAGATGAATTCTTGGAACATATCTTGAATCCATGTTAAATGTCATATTCAATGTATTCAAGTCAAATTTATATTTTAAATTTAATTGGGACAAGTTTTAAAGTCAATCAGAATATTTTTCTGATTTTTGTATCGATCCCGAGCCGACTCATGGGTTTCCAAGTCGACTCCCCAGTTTGCCTGAGTTTCTCGAGTCGACCCTTGGTTTTCAAGAGTCGACCCCTGAATTCTTGCGAGCCGACTCCTGTCTGTGCGAGCCGACTCCGCTCAAACAACAGAACCCATGTTTTTTGAGCACTTCTCGAGTCGACTCCCCGTATTCCTCGAGTCGACTCCCGACTTTCAGGAGCCGACACTTATGTTTTCGTGAGTCGACCCCTCAATGGTTAAAATGTTTCTATTTTTGGTAATCGACCTCGAGCCGACTCCCTCAGAGCTCGAGTTGACTCCGCGAATTCTGGGCGCGATTTTTAATGTTGACGCATAAGCCCCAACGGTAAGATTTTTGAATAACGGCTATTTTTCTCTGTCTCTAATGGATATATTTTTGCAGATTCTATAAATAGAGGAGTTCTTTTCAAATCAAAACAACCCAGAGAAAATCAAAAAGAGAGAAAAGAATATCATTTGAAAAGAGGGAAAAACAGAGCTTAGTGGAAAAATCTTTTAGCTCAAAGAAGAGTGTTTCAAAAGGAGTGAAATCCAAGTGAAAGTTTCGTCTACTCCTTCTCATCATTCCACAAAAGCCAGAAGAAAATCCAAGTGCGTTTCAAAGGTCAAATCTGTAGATTTTCAAAAGAGGAAAAAGCTTCATCTCAACTTCAAAGACTTCTACGGTCAAGAATCTAGCTGAGGCGTGATTCAACACTTCAAGAGGAGTTGAAGAGAAGAAGGGAAAAAGCCCAAGCATCTACCATCTGCAAATTATCAGGCTTTTCTAACCTTTTAATATTGTGTACTTCATTTGTATATTTGCTCAAGGGGAGCACATTATTGTTCAAACACTATAATCCTTTTTGTTTGCTGATTCAATCTGTGGATTGAATTAGTGGAGGTTGGTATACCTCGTTACAAGCCGGAGAGCTTGTGTTGGGTTAGTTGTGAGCCCTAGAAAAACAACGTGTAGGGTTTTGTGCTGGTAAGCCCGAGTTAAAACCAGCTGGGTTCGTTGTGCATCCGGTAAAACAATAAGTTTGAGTTGTGAGCTTGGAAAACAACTCGGCTGTAATCTTGAGAGATTATAGTGTGGACCCAAGTGAATCTTGGGAGTGGACGTAGGTGCTGGTTGCGCCGAACCACTATAAAATTGTCTTGTGTTTGCCGTGCCTTATTTTCTCTATCTCTCTTTATTTGCTTGTGTAATAATTTTAGTTAGCCTATCACTTGCACATCTTGCTAACTAATCATTTAAAGTTAAAAAGTCTTAAATTTTTAAGAACCCAATTCACCCCCCCCCCTCTTGGGTTGCCATCTGGGCCAACAATTGGTATCAGAGCAAGTGCTCATTTAGGATTTGATCTCACGATCAAGGGCTAAAGATTCACATGGCAACACAAATTGGGTCAAGTTTTGCTGAAGGTCATTCTACGAATAGACCTGCACTTTTAATGGCTCAAACTATTCTTATTGGAAAGCTAGAATGAGGATATTCATTCAAGCTTCTGGATTATGAGCTTTGGG
>UESW01004479.1:325499-521787 GCA_900491605.1 Calamus simplicifolius
TTTTCAAAATCTAGTTTTGGAAGTCCTTTAACTAAATCCATTCTAATTAATTTTGAAATTAAGGTGTGTGCTTGCATGACCTAATCTACGATGCCATAGCCATCCAATCTCATTTACCTTAGCATTATCAGCAATTAAGCAATGATTACTAGTAGACAAATTGTCTAAATCAATTAAGTATACATTGCCATTTCTATTTCCAATAAATAATGCTATTGTCAATGGGATTAGAACAGTGCAAATAGAAGCTTCAAATGAAACTTTAAACCTTTATCACATAATTGGCTAATGCTAATTAAATTATGCTTTAAACCATCAACATATAAAATATTTTCAATAAAAGTGGATGGGAGTTATTTGAATTTTACCAAAGCCCATGATTTGGCCTTTGCCATTATCTCCAAAAGTACAACTCCTCCTCTTTTGTTTCAAGGGTGATGAATTGCTCCTTGTCACCCGTCATGTGTCTTGAGCAGCCACTATCAAGATACCACTTTCTTTTTGATTCTTTGGCCGCAAGACACTCCTGCAAGGCAATCAAATCTTTTGTTTAGGTACCCAAGCCTTCTTGGGTCCTTCATGGTTAGTAGCAATAAAATTCCTTTTGGAACCCATATTTTTTTACCTTTAAGTATTAATTTTTATGAGACATTTTAAAATTACATTCATAAATTTATGTCCCTTTTTGCTACATGGTAACATAAAATATCATTTTGATTGGTTTCTTTATGAAAAAATATTGACACATTTTTGTTTCATATGTGGTCTATATCCTAAACCAGCTTTATCAAAAACAACTCTTTGATTGTTCAAAATTAGATTAAGTTTTTTTTGAGCTATTTGTAAATTTATCAACAATATTCTTATATTATCAATTTCTTTCTTCAAGTTAAGATTTTCATTAGAAATTGATTCTTTTTCCTTTAGTGTTTCTTCTTTTCAGATTTTAAAATTTTAATTTCAAGAACAAGTTCATCTTTCCTTCTGAGAATATCTAAGTTTTTAGTTTTCAAAGTTTTGTTTTTGGTTCTCAAAATCTTGAAATCACTAACTAATTCATTAAAAGCATCATATAATTCATCAAAGTAAAATCATCATTGGGGTTTCAGAATTTACCTCATTTTTATCATTTGCCATGAAGCATATGTTGGCAACCTCCTTTTGATCATCTTCGGATGAAGATTCCTCGCTGTCACTCAAAGTTGCAACATAAACTTTCTTCTTCTTTTTGTATCCCTTCTTTAGTTGAGGACATTCAGATCTAAAATGTCTTGGTTTCTTGCATTCATAACATATCAAGGGATCCTTTTCCTTGTCCTTATCATTTTCTTTTCTCTTTCTCCTTTCATTTTAATATCAAATTTTCTCTTATGGAAGGGTCTCCTTCTTTGCATAAATTTTCTAAATTTCTTTGCAAGGAGAGCAGTCTCATCGTCTTCTTCATCTTCGCTGCTGCTCTTTTTATTTTCTGCAGCTTTGAGAGCTATTATTCTTTTCTTTTTCACATCTTCTCTTGATGTTGCTTCATTGTAATCTCATGGGTCATAAGAGATCCAAGTAGCTCCTCCAAAGGTAGAATATTCAAATCTTTGGCTTCTTGGATTGCTGTCACTTTGGCTTCCCATGATCTTGGAAGAGACCTAAGAATTTTTTGCACTAATTCAGAGTTAGTATAAGTCTTACCAAGACTCTTTAATCCATTTACTATATCAGTAAATCTAGTATACATGCATGTAATTGATTCATTTTGTTCCATGCTGAAAAGTTCATATTTATGCACCAAAATGTTAATTTTAGATTCTTTAACTTGGTTGGTACCCTCATGAGTAACTTCCAACCTATCCCATATTTCTTTGACTGAGATGCAAGTAGATATTCTATTGAATTCATTTGCATCCAAAGAACAGTATAAGACATTCATCCTCTTGGCATTAAGCTGAGCCATTTTCCTATCATTTTCATTCCAATCCCTTTCGAGCTTAGGAACAATAGATCCGTCTACTACATGTGTGGGAGTGCTAGGACCATTGATAATGATACTCCATAATTCATAGTCTAAAGCTTGAATAAAATTCTCATTCTAGCTTTCTAATATGAATAGTTTGTGCCACTAAACAAAAGTGGTCGGTTTGTGGATTAACCTTCAGAAAAAGATGATTCAGCTTGAGTTGCCATTTGGATCTTTAGCTCTTGATTGTTAGAAAAAGCCGAAATGAGCACATGCTCTGATACCAATTGTTGGCCCAGATGGCAACCCAAGAGGGGGGGATGAATTGGGTTCTTCTAAAATTTTACACTTAAAACCAATTTCTCAAGATAAGTGTGCACAAGTAAAGTGATGCAATAATGCTAAGCACAATATAGAAGAGAGAGAGAGAGAGATAAGCATGACAAACATACAAGGTTTATAGTGGTTCGGTGTTAGCCATACCTACGTCCACTCCCAAGAAACTCTTGGGTCCATACTATAATCACCCTGATTACAGCTGAGTTGTTTTGCAAGATCACAACTCGAACTTATTGTTTTACACTGGGGTCACAACTAACCTAGCTAGTTTTCACATGTTCACCAGCACAAAACCTAACGTAAGCTACTCTTAGCTTACCCCGAGGTCAACTACCTCAACTAATTTAATACTCCTGATTGAATTAGAAAACCAATAATTCAAATATATGTTTATAGCAAATTAAAAGCTCCTCAAATGAGCAAATAAACAATATGAATAAATGAGAATAGAAAAGCCTATTTTGAAGCAATGTGAAGTTGAGCTTTTCTTCTTTTCCTCTTCTCTTCTGAATGGGCTATCAAGATTTGAACTCCGATTCTTGAACAAGGCTCGGTGAAGAGAAGGTTAAAAATTAGGGTTCTTGCTCTTCTTCTTCTTTAAAACAATGGAAATCCTTTGAATTTGATCTTGAAAGGCTTTTGGATTTCTCTTCTATCTCTTTTCAGCAGTTGGGTTTGGACACAGAGATTTTCTTCTTTGAAAACTTCTTGATTTCTCTCTTTTTTTTCGTTTTCTTTCTTTCTCTCATTTTCTATTTTTGAACGGATGAAGCCCCTTTCTATAATCCTTCTTATCCATGATTTGGTAAAAATAGCCGTTGAAATGTACTTGAATTAGTTTCTCACACAAAGAATAGATCCGTTGAAGGATAAGTGAAGAAATGTTGTCAGCTCCCCCTTCTCTCTGGAGCCACCGACAGCACACCTGCACACCTGTGGTAATCGGATAGAGTTTTACTAGTCTTTATGTAGCGCCCCATAAAGAACTAGAGAACCCCAACAAATTATCATAAGTGGCAGACACTCAAAAATACATCCTGTTAAAAACTTTTTATTCAGCTCAATTATATATACATCACTCAAATCAACACTAAGCATCAACCTGCTCAGATAATATTTTTCATGACATTCCTCAGGTAGTTTACAAGATCACATTCACAATCGACATCAAAATCATAAGTATATACATCATGCTCATAATTTTCTCCAAAATATAAGTCTCATATTCATATCCAAAAAGGTCTGATACATCACCACATCTCACTGTACACATACACATATGCAAATATACAAATATCATCTCACACTAACTCAATATACTTGGCTATCCTTATACACCCTTGCATCCAAGCAAGCTTCACCAACTAAGGGTCTGGTCCTGCTTAACCTTTGATCCTAGCAGAAATACTCAGTGATCTAAAAATAAATTCAATCATAGAGGGGTGAGACCTAAGTTCCAGTGACTGATAACCATCTAACTATGGAGAAATAGAGAACCATAACCTCACATTTTCAATCGTATGCTGATACTATTTAGCTTGTACAACTCAAAGTACATTTTTAACATGATATCAGATAAAATAAAATGTAGCTTATTCTTCAAATAATATACCAGTACTGAAATACTCTACAATAACTTTCCACTGAAAGCTAACTCATTAAGATAAAAATTCATGCATTACAATATGAAGATATGCATTCTTTATCTACAGCCCAGACTTTCTCTATTAAATTCCAGATTTCCACCGGAATCTGCTTGCCCACTGGTATCTCATGTAAACTTCCCCTCTTGGGATAATTACTTGGCCCACTGGCCCTTTTCAAATAATAATGTATACTTTTAAATCTCATGATACTGGGTTATGTATATAATGCCTCTGAGGTACCATCCTACAGTCGCCCTCCTGTAGATGCACTCTCATCGGGTGCGTGATTAGCCGCACAAATAGTACCCCTTACCCATGCGGTTCACCCAGCAAAGTACATTATTTCTTAACCCTGGAACCTCGGGTTTTCTCTTTATCCCCACGGCTATATATAGTAACCAGCTCCACTGAGCTATAATTCATACCCCCACGGGCTGCTTACAAACTGCCCCTGATTTTGGGGTTCATCGTACAATCTGTTCGCAAGGAGGTGCCGGCTCAATAGTAGTATGCAATGCTCATGCTACAGTACAGTCTAAAGGGTGATCAGCCTCATACCTGCCTGATACTCAGTATGATACATACATCATTTGTAAAACTTTATTATGCAAATATGCCATGTATACATTAACAATCCCCTCATCGAAACTTATGCTTATATCTTTATGCTCAAAACTCATGCTTATTTCTTTATATTTAAAACTCATGCTCAAAACTCATGCTTATTTTTTATGGTTAAAACTCATGCTCAAAACTCATGTATCAGAATATCATATACTGGGTTCTCATTTCTCAGATTTAAAACATACATAATACTCTACTAAACATAATATACCACAACTAGGTATTAGTCTCATTATAGTAGCTCAAATTTACTTTTCATTGCTAGATGAGAAACCCACTCACCTTAGCAGGTTACTCCTTAACTGGTACTTAACTTTGGTATTTCGACTCCCTGGAATAACCCTCTTGACCTGGAGTCAATCACAAACCCCAAGCCTCCCATTCCTTTCCTCTTTCTTTCTCCTTTTCTTCTTCTTCCTCTTCCTCTCTTTTCTTCTCTTTTTTCTCTCTTTCTTTATTTCTTTCTTTTCTCTGGCTGAACCCATGTTTTTCCTTTTTCTCTAATGACTTGGGACCAAGTCATGGGTGACTTAAGGGCTAAGGCATGCCAAAATCCCATTTTGCCCCCAAACACTCTTAACGCATGCTTTTTGAAAAAACACATGGCTCACTTATAACCATGATATTTTGCCTTTAGATTTTCTTTTTCAAATTGCCCTTAGCACAATTAGCAATTGACATCAGAGCCTTTTCAAATTTGCCCCTGATATAATATTTTTTAATCGATTTATAGCTCAAATCATTTTGTATTTAAATTAAAACTTTTATATAACATTTCTAAGAAAAGACTTTACCAACTTGAAGAGCTTGATTTTAGAAATCCAACGGTTCAAACGGCACTCAAATCGGACTTAAAACGGAATAAATATGAAATTTTCAAGATTTAACCCAGAAAATCGTCGTCTTAGAGTCGGCTCCAACAGATTTAGTGTCGGCTCCAGCAAAAATAGGTGTCGGCTCCAGAAAATTGGTGTCGGCTCTAATATTGCAGTAAAATATTGACCTTCTGTTTTCTCTACAGGTGTCGACTCTAAAGCGTGCCGAAAGTTCAAAATTGTGCCAGAGTCGACTCCACTCCAATTAGAGTCGACTCTAACTACTAAAAACATCTCTTAAGGGTAAAACTCAAACTAAACTTGATTTTTCTTGTGATTTAAATCTATTAAAACTTAAATATCTTAATTTCTTAAATCCAACTCATTAGCACTCAAAATATACTCATTTACTCCAAAATTTCTTCTTTTTAATTTATCAAATGGCCAACACGCCTACACCTCATTGAAACCCTCTAACTTTCATTTCAAATAAAAATACCATTATTATTACTTAATAAATTACAAGGTTTTCAGGATGTTACAATTCTCCCCCTCTTAAGAAATTTCTTTCTCAAAATTTAGCTAGATATATTTTCAAATAGATGGGGGTACTTCAATCTCATCTCATCCTCTCGCTCCTATGTAGCCTTCTCTTTTTGATGATTTAACCATTGCACTTAACTAATGGAATTCTTTTATTGCGGAGCTACTTAATCTCCCTACTCAAGATCTTCACTGGTTCCATTGCAAATGATAAATCTCCCTGTAACTCTATAGTCTTAGACTGAATCACATGAGAGGAATCCAACACACCTCCTAAGCATTGATACATGAAATACATTATGAATCTGAGATAACTCTGGAGGTAAAGCCAATCTATAAGCTAGTGTCCCAACTCTTTCCAGAATTTCATAGGGTCCAATATACCTGGGACTCAACTTGCCTTTCTTTCCAAATCTCATAATACCTCACCAAGGAGATACCTTCAGAAAGACTCTATCTCCAACCTCAAACTTTACCTCTCTATGCTTTTTATCTGCATAGCTCTTCTGTCTATCCTGGGCTGCCTTTAATTTAGCTCTTATAATTTTAACTTGATCTGCTGTAAGCTACACTAACTCAGGGCCTAACAGCCTTCTCTCTCCCTCCTCATCCCAACACACTGGAGTTCTACATTTTCTCCCATACAAGGCCTCATATGGTGCCATATCAATGCTAGAATGGTAGCTGTTATTGTAAGCAAACTCTACTAAAGGCAGATGATCATCCCAGCTACCAGAAAATTCCATGACACAAGCTCTCAGCATATCCTCCAGTGTTGGATGGTTCTCTCTGACTGACCATCGGTTTGGGGATGAAATGTTGTACTGAACCTCAATTTAGTCCCCAAAGCTTTCTGTAATTCTGCCCAAAATTGAGATGTGAACCTTGGATCTCTATCTGATACTATCGATACTGGCACACCATGCCTACTCACAATTTCATGCACATATAATTCTGCTAATCTATCCAAGGTAAAGACAATCTTAATAGGCAGAAAATGAGCAGACTTAGTCAATCTATCAACTATCACCCATATAGCATCATTGCCCCTTCTGGTCTTTGGGAGTCCTACAACGAAATCCATAGTTATATGCTCCCATTTCCACTCTGGCACAAACAGAGGCTGAAGCTTTCCAGCCGGACACTGATGTTCAGCCTTAATCTGCTGACACACCAAACACTTAGATACATACTCAGCTATCTCCTTTTTCATACCATTCCACCAGTAATTCTGTTTGATAGTTCTATACATCTTAGTACTACCTGGATGCATTGAATAAGCTGAGCTATGTGCTTCCCTTAAAATCTGATCTTTCACTGATTCCACAGCTGGCACACAAACTCTGCCCTTGAATAATAACACTCCATCACCTCTAACAGAAAACTCTGACTGAGACCCACTCTGAATTAAATCTCTAGCTTTAAGCAACTGTAGATCTAGCAACTGAGCTTCTCTTATTTCTTCTAGCATTTGGGGTCTCACTCTGAAAGTAGCCAACAAGGCTCCTGATTCTTCTACAGCTAGCTCTGCATCTAACCTCCTTAACTCAATCATCAAGGGTAGCTGTACGGTTCTGATAGAAGCCAATGTGGCCATAGACTTTCGACTCAAGGCATCAGCCACAACATTAGCTTTCCCTGGGTGATACTCAATAGTGCAATCATAGTCTTTAATCAATTCAATCCATCTTCTCTGCCTTAAATTCAATTCCTTCTGGGTCAGAATATATTTCAAGCTCTTATGATCAGTAAATATCTGGCATCTTCTTCCATACAAGTAGTGCCTCCAAACCTTCAATGCAAATATAACAGCAGCTAACTCCAAATCATGGGTGGGGTAATTCTTTTCATGGGATCTCAACTGTCTAGATATATAAGCCACCACTTTCCATTCTGCATTAAAACACACCCCAAACCCTTCAATGAGGCATCACTATAGATCACATAATCACTGGCACTATCAGGTAGTATTAGGATTGGGGCTGAGGTTAATCTCTTTTTCAATTCATCCATACTCTTCTGGCATTCATTAGACCAATCAAACTTGATATTCTTTCTAAGCAGCTTAGTCATAGGAGAAGCCAAAATCGAGAAATTTTCTATAAATCTTCTATAATATCCTGCTAGCCCCAAGAAACTCCTCACCTCAGTCTGATTGGTAGGTGATACCCAATTCACTATAGCTTCAATCTTTTGAGGATCTACCATAATACCTTTGGCTGAAACTACATGTCCCAAGAACTTTACCTCATCCAGCCAAAATTCACTTTTACTAAACTTTGCATATAATTGCTTTTCTCTTAATATCTGCAAAACTGTCCTCAGATGCTGTTCATGCTCTTCACTACTTCTAGAATAAATCAAGATGTCATCAATGAATACTATCACAAATTTATCTAGATACTCTGAAATACTTGATTCATCAGACCCATAAAAGCAGCTGGAGCATTTGTCAAGCCAAATGGCATCACCAAGAACTCATAATGACCATATCTGGTCCTGAAAGCAGTTTTAGATATATCCTCATTCTTTATTCTCAATTGATGATACCCAGATCTCAGATCAATCTTTGAAAACACTGCTGCCCCCTGCAGCTGATCAAACAAATCATCGATCCTTGGCAATGGATAATTGTTTCTAATGGTCACCTTGTTCAACTGTCTATAGTCTATACACAACCTCAAGGTACCATCCTTTTTCTTCACAAACAACACTGGTGCACCCCATGGCGATATACTGGGTCTAATAAACCCTTTATCCAATAATTCTGTAACTGACTTTTCAATTCTTTCAATTCAACTGAGCCATTCTATAAGGTGCCCTGGCTATTGGTCTGGTATCTGGGCTAGATCTATACTGAAATCAAATCCTCTGTCAGGAGGTAACCCTGGCAGCTCCTCAGGAAATACATCTGAAAAATCCCTTACCACAGGGATATTCGTCAGCTCTAAACCATTGCCCTCTAGGCTCACTGCACAAGCTAAATAGGCTTCACATCTCTTTGCTAGCATTCTATTGGCTGACAGAGCTGAAATCACTCCTGAGGGTAACCCCCTCCTATCACCAACAAAACAGACCTCTCTATCATCAGAAGTTTGTAACATCACCTCCTTCCTTAAGCAATCTACTCTGGCTCTATGCACAGATAGCCAATCCATCCCCAAAATGGCATCAAACTCTTTCAACCTCAAAGGAATCAAATCTGCTGCTAATTTCTGACCCTCCACAGAAATATCACAGCCTCTATACACTTGGTCTGCTATAAAAGGCCTCCCTACGGGCATAGATACTACCAACTGACTACCCAACTGGCCCACATCTCTAACTAGATGCTTAGCAAACTCACATGAGATAAATGAATGCGTAGATCCAGAATCAATTAAAATATAAGCATCATGATTATCGATGGGTAGCATACCTGTCACCACATCAGGATCAATCTGAGCCTCCTGCCTGGTCATGGCAAACACTCTGGCCTCGGCCCTCGGAATACTGGATGACCCTCCTGGCTGATTAACATTAGGCCCCACCTGACTGGCTGAAGCCACAACACTACCATCACCCCTCCTACAGGCTGTCCCCTTGGCATTACTGGCCCCTGGGAAGCCCACCAGCCTGCTGCCCTCTCCTAGGGCAATCTCTCTTCAGGTGACCTAGATCACCACAAATATAACATCCCTTATTGCCCCTCTTACATTCTCCCAAATGAAGTTTTCCACATACATTACATGGAGGTATATTTCTCCCTCCACCAGAAGGACGACCCTGCTCCCCTACATCACCAGACACCCTGCTGGTGGCAACCTGAGGCACACCCCCATAAGGCTTTCTTTGGCTGGGCTAGATGCTGACACAGATACTGATCTCCTGCCCACATCACCAGGGGCTCTAAACCCAGAATAAAACTGTCCAGTCCTCTGGGGTTTCTTAAATGGCTGAGTCCCTCCCGGAGCAGAAGAATAACTAGGAGCACTTCTTTTCATTCTATCCTGCCTCCTACTCATATATTCTTTTTCAATCTCCTCAGCTTTGAGTGCTCCCTGCACCAACTCAGAGTAACTATTATAGGTCTGCATACAGGTCTTGGCTTTAATAGGGAGATTCAATCCATCCTGGAATAGTCGACATCTCTCCCTCTCATCAGCCACCAAGGCCCTAGCAAACTGAGATAACTCAACAAAAGTGGCTTCATAATCTGCCACGACATCCTCCCCTGGGTCAGACTAAGGAAATCCCTCCTCTTCTGATCCCTATAAATCTCAGAATAATATTGCTGATGAAATTCTCTTCTAAAATTTTCCCATGTCAACTCCACTCCCTGGGGCTGCCTGCCCTGAATAGATCTCCACCAACTCTGGGCTCTACCCTCCAGTAAAAAGGTGGCAATACTCAGCCTCTGCTCCTCAGAGCATCCCATCACATCAAATACTCTCTCGATCCTCTGCAGCCATGCCCCGGCCTGAATAGGATCAGTAGTTCCCTGGAACTCCAGAGCCCCTAACTTTCTGGCTCTTTCCACATTCCTCACAACCTCCAAATTTTTAGATGGAAGGCTGAAACTAGCACCCACAGCTGCTACCACAGCCTGAGTAATCATGCCTACCAACTCTGGCATACTAGGCCCCTGAGTCTGTACTCGAGATGGGTCTACTGGCACAGGGGTAATAGACTGTGAAGAAGACTCTGGCATCTGCTCTGAAGATGCCCTCACTCTAGCCTCATTAGATACTGGCTCGGTGGAATCACTAGAAGCCATTCTATCAATTTGACTTCTTCTAACTGACCTTCTGGGTCTACTTTGACCTTTGCTTCTATCCCTGCCTGAAGATTGCTCTGTCTCTCTAGATGCCTTTGTAGTAATCGTCCTACAAGACATTATTCATTACATCAGTTTCATCATTCAATAGCTATAATCATAAACATTCAATCATCCTAGACTCATACTCATACTTATTCCCCTAGGACCTAATAACCTAGGGCTCTGATACCAAAACTTGTCAGCTCCCCCTCCTCTCTGGGGCCACCGACAGCACACCTGCACACTTGTGGTAATCGGATAGAGTTTTACTAGTCTTTATGTAGCGCTCCATAAAGAGCTAGAGAACCCCAACTAATTATCATAAGTGGCAGACACACGAAAACACATCCTGTTAAAAACTTTTCATTTCATCTCAATTATATACACATCACTCAATCAACACTAAGCATCAACCTGCTCAGATAATATTTTTCATGACATTCCTCAGGCAGTTTACAAGATCACATTCACAATCGACATCAAAATCATAAGTGCACACATCATGCTCATAATTTTCTCCAAAACATAAGTCTCATATTCATATCCAAAAAGGTCTAAAACATCATTACATCTCACTGTACACATACACATATACAAATATACAATATCATCCACACTCTCAATATACAAGGCTAGCATTTATACACCCTTGCATCCAAGCAAGCTTCACCAGCTAAGGGTCTGTCCTGCTTATCCTTGTGATCCTGGCAGAAATACTCACTGATCTGAAAGAACATTTAAATCATAGAGGGATGAGACCTAAGTTCCAATAACTGGATAACCATCTAACTATGGAGAAATAGAGAACCATAATATGTACATCAAGAGTATCTATCAGCCACTTCATCTTGATAAGATTATAAGGTAAATAATATGGCCATCACTTCAATCTACAAATTTGGTATCTAATCCAAACATGGCCTATTCTAACCTAAATCTAATCGCAACCCTGACTTATTGATAAATGGATTGGCTATAGTATTGAAGTTAGACCCATCAAAAATTTTAAGTTAGTTTTGTATTTAAGGTTTTTAAACTCAACCATACCTATCTACAACTAAATATTTAGTTTATATATTTACATATAACTAATTTTAACACTTTAATGCACATCGAAGCCGGATGGTCATAATTCTTTCCTATTTATAATTGAAATGTTTTCTAACATAAATTAAAATAGATAAAAATAAAAATAATTTAATATATTATAACAAATAAAGTTAAATTTTAACATAATTGGTTTTATCTAAATATAATTTATTTTTATCTTATAATTATATTTGTTAATTCTTTGTTTAAAATATATTAAAAGTTTTGTTTCTTTTCTATAAGAAAAGCTTTTCCATGGTCATCCATATTTTTGTCCCTATTTCTAAAGATCCAATTTCCTGATTGTTTCTTTTTTAAATAAAGTTTATTTTTCTCAAGTGCAGTGCTTACATGGTTATAAATGAGGTATCTTGAGCATCTGATAATGGATAACAAACGATCAAGATTTAATTGTATAGAATAAGAAACCAACATTATTATATAGATAAAAATATAAAGAATCATTTAATTAATAATATAAAAATTAAAACCTTATAAAATAAAATCTATTTTATATAATAAATATGTAGAATTAGATAGAGCTTGTAACCACAAACATATGATAAGATTTACATTAACTAATGAAACTTAGAATGTGCCAATATTTTTATTAACAATATTATATAAATGCATGCAAACCTTTGTTTTTTAAAAAATTTTCAAATAAATATGCCATATAATTATTAAAAGAAATCTCAACTATAAATTAGGTTAACGACTAAAGGAACAAATCAATACCTATTTTTCTCTAATCTATAGTGTACTCATAATAAGAAAACATATATGGGTACTCTAAGAGAATGTTTTTTGATGTGAATTAAGAGGTCATAATATTAGAGCAGTTCAGAGGCACAAATAACAATATCATACATCTTGCAAATATTGACAAAATCTATTACAAATCATAAATCACTACAAGAGAATTAAAATATTGCGATGCCCAAATGCGTCGCAATTGCGTCGCTAAACATGCTATTGCGACGCAATAGCGACGCAACGAGGGTGTCGCTTAACTGTCCGTCGCAATACCCTTTTGTCGCAATTGCGTCGCAATATTGCGACTCTCTGCGATGCTCTTGCGACGCCACATTGCGGGGGGTTTCCCCCCTCCCCCCTGTTAAGAAAAAATTTTTTTTTTTTGTCATAGTGGCCTGGCCACCGTGGCCAGGCCACTGCCGGCCACGGCAGCGGCCGTGGCCGTAGGGAAATCATTAAAAAAAAAAAAAAAATTTAGAGTATTGGGGCTAACCTTGGTCGAGATAACAAGCCGGAGTCGGATGAGATCGCCGGGTAGCCGGAGGACCATAGGGGATGCGCCGGAGCAGAGAGCGGGGATCACGGCGGCGGCTAGGTCAAGACGGGGAAGAAGAAGAGGAGAAAGGGTGGCTTAAATATATGTAATTAGCGATGCAATAATTGCGTCACAATTTGCGTCACAATTTTTTTTTTTTTTATGTCTTAGCGACGCACTAGTGCATCGCTAATCCATCGTTAATATATGTTTATTATAATTTTCTGAAAACTTAGCGATGCCAATAAATACGTCGCTAATGAGTCGCTAAATTGGCGCCATCGTCCGACGGGAAAAATATTTTTATTTTCTAATAATTACGTCGCTAAGGCATCGCAATATTTTTTTAATATTTTAAATTGATTAAAATAAAAACTTATTACAATAATTGCGACGCAAGCAGTGCATCGCAATTATTTTTTAAATATTTTTAAATGAAAATATTTAAATTTATTATAATAATTACGATGAAAAATTGCATCATAATAATTTTTTAATATTTTTAATCAGCTATATGTATTTTAATAATATTGCGACACATGTATGCGTCGCAATATTATATTTCTTTTATTTATTAATACTGATAAAAATCATATATAATTGCGACGCATATATTTCGTCGCAATATTTGTTTATATTTTTTTAAACTGCATCGCTAAGGCGTCGCAATAATTTGTTAATATTTATAAATGATAATATTTATAATTAATGTTAATAATTGCGATGACAAATGGCGTCGCAATATATTTTATAAATTTTTTAATTACATAAATTTATTTTAAAAACATTGCGACGCAGCATATACGTCGCAATATTATATTTCTTTTATTTATTAATACTGCAAAATTTTGTATTTACTAAAAATAATTGTGATCGATCCGTCCGAGATCGGTGACGATCCAACGGTTGCGATCGATCCAAGCCCTGATCCCGATCGGCGACGATCGATCTCGGACCGTGGCAATCCGTCCGAGAACGGCAACGATCCGACGGTTGCGATCGATCCAAGCCCTGATCCCAATCGGCCACGACCGATCTCGGACCGTGGCGATCCGTCCGAGATCGGTGACGATCCAACGGTTGCGATCGATCCAAGCCCTGATCCCGATCGGCGACGACCGATCTCGGACCGTGGCAATCGGTCCGATCGGCAAAGATCCGACGGTTGCGATCGATCCAAGCCGTGATCCCGATCGGCCACGACCTATCTCGGACAGTTGCAATCCGTCCGAGAACGGCGACGATCCGACGGTTGCGATCGATCCAAGCCCTGATCCCGATCGGCGACGATCGATCTCGGACCGTGGCGATCCGTCCGAGATCGGTGACGATCCGACGGTTGCGATCGATCCAAGCCGTGATCCCGATCGGCCACGACCTATCTCGACAGTTGCAATCCGTCCGAGATCGGCGACGATCCGACGGTTGCGATCGATCCAAGCCCTGATCCCGATCGGCCATGACCGATCTCGGACCGTGGCGATCCGTCCGAGATCGGTGACGATCCAACGGTTGCGATCGATCCAAGCCCTGATCCCGATCGGCGACGACCAATCTCGCACCGTGGCAATCGGTCCGATCGGCAAAGATCCGACGGTTGCGATCGATCCAAGCCGTGATCCCGATCGGCCACGACCTATCTCGGACAGTTGCAATCCGTCCGAGAATGGCGACGATCCGATGGTTGCGATCGATCCAAGCCCTGATCCCGATCGGCGACGACCGATCTCGGACCGTGGCGATCCGTCCGAGATCGGTGACGATCTGACGGTTGCGATCGATCCAAGCCGTGATCCCGATCGGCCACGACCTATCTCGGACAGTTGCAATCCGTTCGAGATCGGTGACGATCCGACGGTTGCGATCGATCCAAGCCCTGATCCCGATCGGCCACGACCGATCTCGGACCGTGGCGATCCGTCCGAGATCGGTGACGATCCAACGGTTGCGATCGATCCAAGCCCTGATCCCGATCGGCGACGACCGATCTCGGACCGTGGCAATCGGTCCGATCGGCAAAGATCCGACGGTTGCGATCGATCCAAGCCGTGATCCCGATCGGCCATGACCTATCTCGGACAGTTGCAATCCGTCCGAGAACGGCAACGATCCGACGGTTGCGATCGATCCAAGCCCTGATCCCGATCGATGATCGATCTCGGACTGTGGCGATCCGTCCGAGATCGGTGACGATTCGACGGTTGCGATCGATCCAAGCCGTGATCCCGATCGGCCACGACCTATCTCGGACAGTTGCAATCCGTCCGAGATCGGCGACGATCCGACGATTGCGATCGATCCAAGCCCTGATCCCGATCGGCCACGACCGATCTCGGACCGTAGCGATCCGTCCGAGATCGGTGACGATCCAACGGTTGCGATCGATGCAAGCCCTGATCCCGATCGGCGACGACCGATCTCGGACCGTGGTGATCCGTCCGAGATCGGTGACGATCCGACGGTTGCGATCGATCCAAGCCGTGATCCCGATCGGCCACGACCTATCTCGGACAGTTGCAATCCGTCCAAGATCGGCGACGATCCGACGGTTGCGATCGATCCAAGCCCTGATCCCGATCGGCCACGACCGATCTCGGACCGTGGCGATCCGTCCGAGATCGGTGACGATCCAACGGTTGCGATCGATCCAAGCCCTGATCCCGATCGTCGATGACCGATCTCGGACCGTGGCAATTCGTCCGAGATCGGTGACGATCCGACGGTTGCGATCGATCCAAGCCCTGATCCCGATCGGCCACGATCGATCTCGGACCGTGGCGATCCGTCCGAGATCGGTGACGATCCAATGGTTGCGATTGATCCAAGCCCTGATCCCGATCGGCGATGACCGATCTCGGACCGTGGCGATCCGTCGAGATCGGTGACGATCCAACGGTTGCGATCGATCCAAGCCGTGATCCCGATCGGCCACGACCTATCTCGGACAGTTGCAATCCGTCCGAGATCGGCGACGATCCGATGATTGCGATCGATCCAAGCCCTGATCCCGATCGGCCACGACCGATCTCGGACCGTGGCGATCCGTCCGAGATCGGTGACGATCCAATGTTGCGATTGATCCAAGCCCTGATCTCGATCAGCGACGATCGATCTCGGACCGTGGCAATCGGTCCGATCAGCAAAGATCCGACGGTTGCGATCGATCCAAGCCGTGATCCCGATCGATCCGTCCGAGATCGGTGACGATCCGACGGTTGTGATCGATCCAAGCCCTGATCCCGATCGGCGACGACCGATCTTGGACCGTGGTGATCCGTCCGAGATCGGTGACGATCCGACGGTTGCGATCGATCCAAGCCGTGATCCCGATCGGCCACGACCTATCTCGGACAGTTGCAATCCGTCCGAGATCGGCGACGATCCGACGGTTGCGATCGATCCAAGCCCTGATCTCGATCGGCCACGACCGATCTCGGACCATGGCGATCCGTCCGAGATCGGTGACGATCCAACGATTGCGATCGATCCAAGCCCTGATCCCGATCGGCGACGACCGATCTCGGACCGTGGCAATCGGTCCGATCGGCAAATATTCGACGGTTGCAATCGATCCAAGCCGTGATCCCGATCGGCCACGACCTATCTCGGACAGTTGCAATCCATCCGAGAATGGCGACGATCCGACGGTTGCAATCGATCCAAGCCCTGATCCCGATCAGCGACGACCGATCTCGGACCGTGGTGATCCGTCCGAGATCGGTGACGATCCGACGGTTGCGATCGATCCAAGCCGTGATCCCGATCGGCCACGACCTATCTCGGACAGTTGCAATCCGTCCGAGATCGGCGACGATCCGACGGTTGCGATCGAACCAAGCCCTGATCCCGATCGGCCACGACCGATCTCGGACCGTGGCGATCCGTCCAAGATCGGTGACGATCCAACGGTTGCGATCGATCCAAGCCCTGATCCCGATCGGCGATGACCGATCTCGGACCGTGGCAATCGGTCCGATCGGCAAAGATCCGACGGTTGCGATCGATCCAAGCCATGATCCCGATCGGCCACGACCTATCTCGGACAGTTGCAATCCATCCGAGAACGGCGACGATCCGACGGTTGCGATCGATCCAAGCCCTGATCCCGATCGGCGATGATCGATCTCGGACCGTGGCGATCCATCCGAGATCGGTGATGATCCGACGGTTGCGATCGATCCAAGCCGTGATCCCGATCGGCCACGACCTATCTCGGACAGTTGCAATCCGTCCGAGATCGGCGACAATCTGACGGTTGCGATCGATTTAAGCCCTAATCCCGATCGGCCACGACCGATCTCGGACCGTGGTGATCCGTCCGAGATCGGTGACGATCCAACGGTTGCGATCGATCCAAGCCCTGATCCTGATCGGCGACGACCGATCTCGGACCGTGCCAATCGGTCCGATCGGCAAAGTTCCGACGATTGCGATCGATCCAAGCCATGATCACGATCGGCCATGACCTATCTCGGACAGTTGCAATCCGTCCGAGAACGATCCGACGGTTGCGATCGATCCAAGCCCTGATCCCGATCGGCGACGGCCGATCTCGGACCGTGGTGATCCGTCGAGATCGGTGACGATCCGACGGTTGCGATCGATCCAAGCCGTGATCCCGATCGGCCACGACCTATCTCGGACAGTTGCAATCCGTCCGAGATCGGCGACGATCCGACGGTTGCGATCGATCCAAGCCCTAATCCCGATTGGCCACGACCGATCTCGGACCGTGGCGATCCGTCCGAGATCGGTGACGATCCAACGGTTGCGATTGATCCAAGCCCTGATCCCGATCGGCGACGACCAATCTCGGACCGTGGCAATCGATCCGATCGGCAAAGATCCGACGGTTGCGATCGATCCAAGCCGTGATCCCGATCGGCCACGACCTATCTCGGACAGTTGCAATCCATCCGAGATGGCGACGATCCGACGGTTGCGATCGATCCAAGCCCTGATCCCGATCGGCGACGACCGATCTTGGACCGTGGCGATCCGTCCGAGATCGGTGACGATCCGACGGTTGTGATCGATCCAAGCCGTGATCCCGATCGGCCACGACCTATCTCGGACAGTTGCAATCCGTCCGAGATCGGCGACGATCCGACGGTTGCGATCGATCCAAGCCCTGATCCCGATCGGCCACGATCGATCTCGGACGTGGCGATCCGTCCGAGATCGGTGACGATCCAACGGTTGCGATCGATCCAAGCCCTTATTCCGATCGGTCACGATTGATTTTGGACCGATCGCTATTTAACATAATTAATTTTTTTAAATATATTACGACGCAAAGGGTTGCATCGTATTTTTTTAATATGATAATTATATTATATAAAAAATTAATTTTAATTCTAATAATTATGATGTAATAAGTGCATCGCTATATTAAAACATAATTTCCCTAATTAATTTTTTAGCTTATTACGTCGCTAATGCGTCGCTATTTACATAATTAATTTTTTAAAAATATTGCAACTCACTGTGTTACGTCGTAATTATTTTTTCTCATATTTATACTTTATAAAATTTAATTTTATTTAAAATAATTATGACGCATTTATTGCGTCGCTAAATTAAAATTATTTTAATTTATTTTTTGGTTTATTACGTCGCTAATGCGTCGCTATTTAAAATATTTAATTTTTTTCAAAACATTGCGACGCACTGAGTTGCATCGCAATATTTTTTAAAATATTTATACTTTAAAAAATATAATTTCATTTAAATTATTTGCGACGCAATTGTTGCGTCGCTAAATTAAAAATAATTTTTCTATTTTTCTAGTTTATTGCGTCGCTAAGGCGTCGCTATTTAAAATATTTAATTCTTTTCAAAACATTGCGACGCACTGTTATGCATCGCAATATTTTGTAAACTATTTGTACTTTAAAAAATATAATTTCATTTAAATTATTTGCGACGCATTTGTTGTGTCACTAAATTAAAACTAATTTTTCTAATTTTCTAGTTTATTGCGTCGCTAATGCATCGCTATTTAATATATTTAATTCTTTTAAAAACATTGCGACGCACTGTGATGCGTCGCAATATTTTTTTTGATAATTAAATTTTATAAAATTTAATTTCATTTAAATTATTTGCGACGCAATTGGTGTGTCGCTAAATTAAAAATAATTTTTCTAATTTTTTATTTTATTGCGTCGCTAATGCGTCGCTATTTAAAATATTTAATTCTGTTAAAAATATTGTGACGCAATATTGCGTCGCAATATTTTTATTGATATTTATATTTAATAAAAAATTAATTTAAAAATATTACGATGCAATATTTGCATCGCAATATTAAAAATTTAATTTTTTTTGATTTTTGGTTAATTGAGTCGCTTATGCGTCGCTAATTGCGTCGCAATATTTTGTTGTCACAGAGGCGTCGCAAAGTGGTCGCAATTTAGCGACGCAATTATGCGTCGCTAAATTTGCGTCGCTATTTCAGTATTTTCTTGTAGTGAATTACATCTTTCACTCAAATCCATCAAACACATAGAAACCATGAAGCAATACCTTAATTTTAAACTATAAATTGGTATTTAAATTATTACAAATTCATTGAAGATATATATCATTGGAAAAAATGTCATTTATAAGAAATATCTATATTGGTTAGTTATAACTTAGCTTTATGATGGATTGATTATCTCTTAATATCTTCTTTCATCTAGCCTTTGCAACTAGTATCTTTTAAGAGTCAAAAGAGAATAAGGTAGTGTTTGACTCCCTAAAAGTTATCTCTGGATAAGTGTACAGGATAGCATTTATCCAGAGAATAGCTGAAGGAATAAACATTTTTTAAAATTACAACTTTGCCATCAAGGGATAACTCTAGTTATTCCTGGTTCCCTAGGGAATAAGTTCAGGGATAACCCATGTTTAAACATAGGTTATCCCCTCTGGTTAAATTTTTTTAGAAATATTCCTTCTAGTTATAGCTTTTGGGCCCTATTTCAAACACTGCATAAGGTAATGAGAAAGGAATATAATTAGTTGTTTGATAGAAAAGGAAAGAGATGAGAAACGTGCATATATTGAAAGATGTAAAGTATGATTTATGACATAATAAAATGCCAGCCTCATCACTTTCTTTCTTGCTATTTTTTTTCTTCTTTTTCTTATGAAGATCCATGCCATCTATTATATTCTATGTGATAGAGGCAAAGATAAAAGTTGTTACCAATTTTAATTAGATTTTTGTGGAGAATAAAAATAATTAAGAGTAAGTATTATTGCATTTAATTTGGTATGAAAGATAACCAAAAGAAAGTAAAAGGCTAAATCGAATAAGAAAGATAGTGACAACTGTTGCGGCCGAATCACATATGATGAACGTCGGGCAGGCTAGGATCACCGTGTGCGCAGAGAGGCCGCCGTCTTCCTCGGGGCCTGCAAAAAGTCCCGGACCGGTGGTTCCGGTGGGGACCCTCCGACGCCCAAGTTAGTGAGTCGTCGAATAGGGATATAATTTTTGTAGAATTGTTCTAGAGGAAGTTTTCCAGAGAGAGTCCTCTTGCATGGAGCATGGGTCCTTTTTTTATACCTGTTGGGGATCCCGTTTACCTCGGTCTGTTGGAACCGTCGAATCCGTCCTGTTGTGATGTTTCATTGAACGGCAAGTCGTTGGACTGTTGCTGGATAAGGGCCGCTTATAGCGGTAACTGCCTATCAGGCTAACACTTGCCCGTAATTTTGGTGAGCGAGGTGCTTAGATTACGGAGTCGGCTGTACGAAATTACATTGTGTATGTGGGAGATACTGCGGGCCGACGCTAGGGGCCGGAGTCAGAGTTCCAGCACGGGAGGTTGGCGCTGAGGACCGATGCTGGGGGCCGGCACCAAAGGCCGACGCTGGAAACCGGCGCTGGAGGCCGACGCTGGAGGCCGGTGCGGGAGGCCAACGCTGGAGGCCGGCACTGGAGGCCGACGCTGAAGGCCGGCATTGGAGGCCGACGTTGGAGGCCGGCACTGGAGGCCGACGCTGGAGGCCGGCACTGGAGGCCAACGCTGGCCTTGGGTTTTGTTGTCACATCATTGCTTTCGAAAACTGCGCAGAAGATAATACCACCCCGGGGAAACGGCCAGCCGTACAGATGCCCCCCGCCCCTGAGATGGGTGAGCGTTTACTTACCCGCGAAAGGGGTGTGAATATCCTCTAGGTGGTTGGTTTTCGCACCATTATTTCGCCTTTGTTGGGATTAGGGAGGATTCCCTCGGACAGTGCTACGAAAAGGCGAACGGTATCATTGCGATAAGGTTAACTCCCCCCTTTTCATTGGTGGTCTTTTCGAGCTTATCGCATTGGCAGGTCGTCGAAGCGCCTCCCAACTGAAGAGGGACGCGTGGTCAGATCGGACGATTGTGGGGTGTTTCGAGAAGGCATCATGAGGACAAATAGCCCTTATCTTCCTATCTTCTCCACTTCTTTCTCCATTGCCCCCTTTTGAGTCCGCCAGCATTTCTATCTCTCGTCCATTCTCTCCGTGCTCTGTTCTTGGCTCGAGTTTTTCTTTTCAGGTTAGTTCCCATGGCTTCCTCTCCTTCTTGCTCCATTTCCGGCTCTTGGGGGGGTTCCCATCATCCTTCCCAGACTTCCGATTCCCTGTCCAGCCAATGGTCCACCCCTTCTTCTAACCACTCACCGGAGCCACGACCAGTCAACCGTCCCCTAATCGGGATTCATTCGGCCGGCGGGCGGACTTCCGTCCGAAACCGGTCGGTGGCTGCCGGTCCTTCTAGGGTTGCCAAGGAGTCCCCCGAGGGGACTGCGTCCTCCATGTCTGCTCAGGACATAGCAAACTTAAAGGCCAGGTATGGCTTCCCTCCAGACCTTCATCTTTTCTTTCCTACCCCTAACGATAGGGCAACCTCTTCCCGTACCGGAAGGGTTGCCTTGTACGGAGCCTTTTTTAAGGCCGGGCTCCGGTTACCGATCCATCCTTTCATTCTTAATCTTCTAGACCGGTACTCCTTGACCCCTTCCCAACTAGTTCCCAACTCCATCCGAACCATTATTGGTTTTTTAGTACTCTGCCACCTGCAGGGTATTGAGGCTAGTATTTCCCTATTCCGCAGCTTCTATACCCTTCGCAAACAGTCGGGGTGGTGGTCCTTCATCCCTAGGTCCAATAGGATTCTTAAACTGTGCCTTCCTTCCTCCGTTAAAGGGTGGAAGGACAAGTTTTTCTTTGCGGACATCAGCGGGGTTCGTGGAAGCTGGGGGTACCCAACATCGACGCCAATAGGGACCCCTCCATCCTTCCACGAGACCGGATGGCGTTTGGGCAGCTTCTGACTGCCGACATTCCTCGGTGTAATAAGCTTCTAGCCGAGGAGAATCTTCACCGTGCCGGTCTAATTCCCGCGAGGGGTGAGCATTAGTCTACTCGCCTCTCTTCTCCTCTGCTTCTCTTTTTCTCTCTCTTTTTTTTTTTTTTTTTTTTAACTATCCTTTGATTGTGTAGGGATGGCGCCGACGCTGCATAAGCTTAAACAGGTGGCCGCCAAGAAGAGGAAGGCTGCCGGGACTGCGCCTCCTGCCGAAGGGAGGGCCGCCGCTAAAGCTCCAGGAGGGCCGACACTGGGAGGGTTGGTGCTAGGGAGACCGACGCTGGGGAGGTCGACACCGGAGGGGCTAAAGTCGTGAAGCCCCTCCGTGCCAAGGTCTTGAAGAAGGGCGGCCCCAAAAGGGCCGACGCTGAGGAGGCCGAGGCCCAGGGGGCCAAAACAGTGGAATCCTTGCGCGTAAGTGAGGCGGCTCAAATCCAAGCCGACAAACCCATCACGACAGACGCGGTGAAGGCCGAGGCCGGTGAGGTGGGACGGAACCCACCGGAGAGAGAATCTCCAGCTTCGGCTCCTCCGATTATCTTGCTTGACTTATCTCCCGAGGGGAGACGCCGTCTCCCACGTTCAAAAAGATGGACAAAACTTTGGCGACTCCAATCGCTGCCTGCCCCCCGCGGGGGCGACAGCCGAAGCGCCTCCGCCAGCGAAAGAGCCGGAGGTGGCGGGCTCAGGGGCGGAATCAGCCTCTGTAGGGCTGACGTCCAGGGAAGAGAGGGGCGTCGATCCTTCCTTCCAGTCGTTGCTGGCAAACCACAGCCGTTGGGCTGCACGGATCATAGAGGAAGCCTCGGTGGATGAGGTGCAAGAATACCTTCGAGGTCAAGGGTGTGTTACCTTTTTTCGTGAAGCTTCGGTGGCGCATCTCTGGGTGAGTTTCTGTGCCATTATTGTCCTTTTCCTTCCCCTCTTTTCCTTTCCTTAAATCTGGATATTATTATTATTTTTTTTTTTAGGCCTTGAATTCTCTTGTCGCCCTTAAAAACCTCTGGACTCTGAGCGACACCGCCATTGAACAAGCGCAGGAGGAGATGGTCTCCCTCCAAGTCAAAGCAGAGAAGGCGGCAATGGCTCTAGAGGATACTCGGGCCACCTTGAAGGGTGAGATCGAGGTTGCTCGGCTTAGAGCCGAAAAGGCTGAATATGCGCTGGAGGTTGCTCAGCGTCGTGCCGCCAATGAGCTAGACAATGCTCAGGTGGCAGAGGAAAAACAAAGAGCGGCTGAGGAGAAGCTGGGGGCGGCAGAACTGGAGGTATGTGTTTTAAAGACTCAACTGAGTTCTGCCTTCGCTGAGACAAATGCGGCCAAGGAAGCCACCCGCCAATACATAACTAAAATTACGGATTTGGAGGCGACAGTGGCGGAGGCCCAGAGGAGGGCCATCGAGGCTGAAAAGAAAGGGGCCGATGCCGTAGAAGATTATAAGAAATCCGAAGCCTTTGACAATGATGTAGCCGAGTCAGCGGCGCTAGCTTATGACGCCGGCTTCCAAGACTGTAAAGATAAAATCTAGGAGCTTTACGACCTGGAGGATATCGAGGGGCTGAAGCCCGACGATGTCCCTGATGATGACGCCCTGGCTCCGGATGGTCATTAACAGCTTTTGGTTTTTCTCCTTGTATTGGTTGTGCCTGACCTGAGTCGGCAATTTTGTAACCTTTACTATCAATGAATGTTTTCAATCTCTTTCACCCCTTCGACTATGATTAACTTCATTTGTTCAAACTGCTGTGAACCGCCAATTGATAGGATTATGTACAGTAGGTTACGCTAAATAGGATCGCGAGCCGTGACGCTGTCCAAAGTGTTGACAAGGCCAATATTCGGTGGTAACGCGGGTGTCAGTTGCTATTGCCAACGCGGGGCGCTGGTCCTTAGTGTCAACGCGTAGTTGATCTTTGCTGCCGACGCTAAGTGCCGGTCTTAGGTGCCAACGCGTAGTTGGTCTTTTATTGCCGGCACTGGATGCCGTTCTTAGGTGCCAACGCGTAGTTGGTCTTTTGTTGCCGACGCTAAGTGCCGGTCTTTTGTTGCCGATGCTGGGCGCCGGCCTTTGGTGCCAACGCGTAATTGGCCTCTTATTGCCGACGCTGGGCGCCGGTCTTTGGTGCCAACGCGTAATTGGTCTTTTGTTGCCGACGCTGGGCGCCGGTCTTTGGTGCCGACGCAGAGTTGGTCTTTTGTGCCAACGCGTAGTTGGTCTTTATGCCGACGATTGCGCCGGTCTTTGGTGCCAACGCGGAGTTGGTCTTTGGTGCCGACACTGGCGCCGGTCTTTGGTGCCAACGCGGAGTTGGTCTTTTGTTGCCGACGCTGGCGCCGGTCTTTTGTGCCAACGCGGAGTTGGTCTTTGGTGCCGACGCTGGCGTCGGTCTTTGGTGCCAATGCTGGCGCCGGTCTTTGGTGCCAATGCGGAGTTGGTCTTTTGTTGCCGACGCTGGCGCCGGTCTTTTGTGCCAACGCGGAGTTGGTCTTTGGTGCCAACGCGAGTTGGTCTTTGGTGCCGACGCTGAGCACCGATCTTTGGTGCCAATGCGGAGTTGGTCTTTGGTGCCGACGCTGGGCGTCGGTCTTTGGTGCCGACGCTGGCATCGGTCTTTGGTGCCAACGCGGAGTTGGTCTTTTGTGCCGATGCTGGGCGCCGGTCTTTGGTGCCGACGCTGGCGGTCTTTTATTGCCGACGCTGGCGCCGGTCTTTTGTGCCAACGCGGAGTTGGTCTTTGGTGCCAACGCGGAGTTGGTCTTTGGTGCCAACGCTGGCGCCGGTCTTTGGTGCCAATGCGGAGTTGGTCTTTTGTTGCCGATGCTGGCACCGGTCTTTTGTGCCAACACGGAGTTGGTCTTTGGTGCCAACGCGAGTTGGTCTTTGGTGCCGACGCTGAGCGCCGGTCTTTGGTGCCAACGCGGAGTTGGTCTTTGGTGTCGACGCTGGGCGCCGGTCTTTGGTGCCGACGCTGGCATCGGTCTTTGGTGCCAACGCGGAGTTGGTCTTTTGTGCCGACGCTGGGCGCCGGTCTTTGGTGCCGACGCTGGCGTCGGTCTTTTGTTGCCGATGCTGGCGCCGGTCTTTTGTGCCAATGCGGAGTTGGTCTTTGGTGCCAACGTGGAGTTGGTCTTTGGTGCCGACGCTGGGCGCCGGTCTTTGGTGCCGACGCTGGCGTCGGTCTTTGGTGCCAACGCGGAGTTGGTCTTTTGTTAAACATACTCATTCGAAAATAAGAACATGTTTATTATTCATGCATCAAACAGATTCAAATTAATAACGATGGAGTTCTATTGATAGTACCAGCGTAAATTGTCGGCATTCCAAGTCCGAGGGAGCGGTTTCCCGTCTAGCTCTTCGACTTTATACGCCCCATGGTGGAGCACCTCCTTGACACGGTATGGTCCTTCCCATTTTGGTGCTAGCTTGCCCCCTTCCGTCGGCTTTGATACTTCAGCTCTTCGTAGGACAAGGTCTCATGGCCGGAATGTTTTGGGTCGCACCCGAGAGTTGTAGTGTTTGGCCACTCGCTGACGGAACGCCGCCATACGAAGTTGCGCTTGATCTCGCAATTCTTCCACCAAATCCAGATCGGCCCTTAGCTGGTTTGAGTTGCTTTCTTCGTGGTATAATTCCGTCCGGGGACTAGGAGCTCCTATTTCCACGGGGATGACCGCCTCGGTCCCAAAGACCAAGCTGAAAGGGGTTTCCCCTATGGGTGCTCGCGGTGTCGTGTGGTAGGCCCACAGCACACTAGAAAGTTCTTCCACCCAGCGCCCTTTACAGCTATCTAGCCGAGCCCTTGGAGGATGATGCGATTGGTCACCTCAGCTGCGCCGTTGGTTTGGGGATGCCCTACAGAGGTGAATCGGTGATGGATGCCCAGGCCCTCGCAGAATTCCCGGAAGGCCGTGTTATCAAACTGTCGGCCGTTGTCTGTAACTAGGGTGTGCGGTAACCCGAACCGGCACACCACGGATTTCCAAAAGAAAGCCCTTACTTTGGCTTCCGTGATCTTAGCGAGAGCTTCCGCCTCGATCCATTTAGTAAAATGATCGACGGCCACAACTAGGAACTTACGTTGTCCGGAGGCAGGAGGGAAAGGTCCCAGGATGTCCATGCCCCACTGTGCGAAGGGCCACGGTGCAGCTAGAGGGGTCAGCTGGGATGCCGGTTGATGTTGGACGTTGGCATGACGCTGGCAGCTGTCACATCTTTTAACGAGCTCAGATGCGTCCTCTTTCATTGTCAACCAATAATACCCTTGACGTAGAGCTTTATATGCAAGGGCCCTGCCCCCCAGATGGCTTCCGCATATCCCCTCGTGTATCTCTCGCAAAATATAATTGGCGTCGGTGGGACCGACACACCTGAGGATAGGGTATGAGAATGACCTTCGATAGAGCTTTCCCTCCATAAGGAAGAACTTTGGGGCTTGTCTTTTAAGTTTCCTAGCTTCGGCAGGGTCTTCTGGGAGGATGCCCTCAGTAAAGTATTGAACGTAGGCGTCCATCCAGGAGGGCTCCTGCTCCACTGGCAAAGTTTCTCTTGGTACATCAATGCTTGGGGCTTCTAAGTGCTCCACATAAGCCTTCCCAACATCCCATCAGCTGAGGCAGCGAGATGGGATAGGGCGTCGGCTCTAGCATTCTCTTGTCGAGGAATGTAGCTGACGCTGAAGTGAGTGAATGGAAACCATTGAGTGCACCGCGTCTAAGTAGCGGGCCATGATGGGATCCTTTGCCTCGTACTCCTTTGTAATCTGGCCGACAACCAGTTGGGAGTCGGTAAAAGCCCTAAGGCGTTTCACCCCAAGCTCTCGAGCCAATCTTACTCCGGATAACAAAGCCTCATATTCCGCCTGATTATTAGTGGCTGGAAAGAGGAAGCGAAGTGCACACTCAGTCACCACCCCATCCGAGTTGGCCAAGATGAGGCCTGCTCCGCTCCCTTGAGAGTTCGATGCCCCGTCCACGTGAAGGACCCACTCATCATCACGGTTCCAAGGGGTTGAGTGGTCGCCGGAAGTTCTTTAGGTGACTCTGTTCCCCAAGTACATTCGATCCAAAAAATCTGCCAAGACTTGAATTTCATGGCCGAACGAGGGCGGAAAGATAGATCAAACTCCCCCAGCTTGAGGGCCCACCTGGCCAGCCGGCCGGAAGTATCCGGACGAGCTAGAACTGTCTTTAGAGGCTGGTCAGTGACCACCGCGATCGGGTGGGCTTGGAAGTACGGCCGCAGACGCTGGGCAGACACGATTAATGCAAAGATGATTTTTTCCATGTTTGAGTATCGAGTCTCTGCGTCATGAAGCACCTTACTTGTATAGTATACTGGCCTTTGTGTGCCATTAATGTCCACACGGGCCAGCACAGAGCTGACAGCCTCAGGAGAGGCCGCGAGGTACAGAAGGAGTTCTTCTCCACCCGTCGGCTTGGCTAGCAGCGGCGGGGTAGATAAGAATTCCTTTAACCCTTCGAACGCCTCCTGGCATTCTTTCGTCCACTCGAACTTGTTGATTCTACGAAGCGCCTTGAAGAAAGGCAAACACCTTTCAGCGGACTTGGATAGGAAGCGGCTTAGGGCGGCTATTCTTCCTGTCAAGCATTGTACTTCCTTCTTGTTGGCAGGAGGCCTCATGTCCAAGATGGCTTGGACTTTGTCCGGGTTTGCTTCAATCCCTCTCCGGGTTACCATGAAACCCAAAAACTTCCCAGCTGTTACCCCGAATGCACACTTGCGAGGGTTCAGCTTCATCTGGTACCGACGAAGGTTGTCAAAAGTTTCTGCCAGGTCCGCGATGTGGTCGCTGGCATGAACGCTTTTCGTCAGCATGTCATCCACATATACTTCCATATTACGCCCTATCTGTCCTTCAAAGACCTTGTTCATCAGCCTCTGGTAAGTGGCCCCCGCATTCTTTAACCCAAAAGGCATCACCTTGTAGCAGTATAGACCCTTTTCAGTTATGAAGGAGGTAGCTTCTTCATCCGCCGGATTCATCCGGATCTGGTTGTATCCGGAGAAAGCATCCATGAAGCTAAGGACCTCATGGCCGGATGTTGCGTCCACCAATTGATCGATTCGAGGTAGGGGAAAGCTATCTTTGGGGCATGCCTTGTTGAGGTCGGTGAAATCTACACACATTCTCCAGCTTCCGTTGGCCTTGCGGACTAGCACCACATTAGCTAACCATTCAGGATAGTGGACCTCCCGAATATGGCCCGCAGCCATTAACTTGCGGATCTCTTCGTCGATAGCTTTCTGTCTGTCTGGAGCAAAGTTTCTCTTTTTCTGTCGGACCGGCCGACACTCTGGCTTGAGGTTAAGCCGATGGGTGATTACTTCTTCAGGGACGCCCGGCATGTCGGAGGATGACCATGCGAAGACGTCGGTGTTGGCACGCAGGAAAGTAAGGAGTTGATGGCGTGCCTCTTCTGGGAGCGACACCCCTAGCTGAACAGTCCTTGCCAGGTCATCACCCATGGGGAGGGTTAGAAGGTGCTCTGCCGGCTCTCCCCTTCTTCCCAACTCCCTAGGATCGAGCGACTCAGGGGCTATCGTTGACTCTGCGTTCAGCGGGCTGGGCGACAGATGGTAGCAAGGTGGAAGTGGGCTTTGCTCCCCCTTCATTTCTCCGATCCCTTCGTTGGTGGAAAACCTTACCAATAATCTCTTAGTGAAGATCACGGCGTCTAGCAGATTCAGCCCCGGTCTTCCCAAGATGGCATTATAAGCCAGCGGGACCCGGACCACCAAGAAGTTTATGACCACGATGCTCTGACACGGAGGAGTTCCAGCCGTGACTGGGAGAGCAATTTCGCCTTCGATGCTCACTGAGTCTCCTATGAAGCCCATTAGCGGTGTGGCAATGGGTCGGAGTAAAGACCTTGATAAGTTCATCCGAACAAAAGCCTCGTAACTCAAGACATCCACAGAGCTCCCACTATCAATTAGAATTCTTTTTACAGGGTGTTTAGCTATAGTCATGGACACCACGACGCTGTCGTCATGTTTATTAACTACCCCATCTAAATCCTTTCCGAAGAAAGGTATTACAGAGTCTATTCCCTCTCGCGGCCTCTTAGAACCACTGCCCGCTCCCCAGGAGATCATAGCTATGGTCTTCTCAGTTGGGGTATTATCCACACCAGCCGGGCGACCCGGGGGCACCGGGGGACCCGACGCGGGGAGATTTCCCCGTCGAACAAATTTGCCCAGGTGACCTTGCTGAACCAGCTCCTCGATAGCCTTTTTTAGGTGGCGGCAGTCTTCGGTGTCATGACCGTAGTCCCGGTGATATCGGCAGTAAAACTCCTTGTTACGGGGGGCCCCGAGCTTCAAGGGAACTGGACGCTTGAAATAGGGTTCCTCCTCGATCTCCAGTAGGATGTGAGAGATGGGAGCCATGAGGGGAGTAAACTGCTCTTTGGGAACCAGCGCCTGTGGTCGGCGATCTGAGCATCGTGGAGGCTCGGGCTTTCGAGGTCGTGCACCGGTGAGATCGGTAGGCGGTGGTTTATTACCGGGGTTCTTGTCAACTTCTCTCCTGGAAGAATCCGCTTCGTCAGTGCGGATGTACTTCTGTGCCCGGCTCAGAAGCTCGGCGTAGGAACGCGGAGGCTTCTTATCTAGGGAGTAGGCGAATCTGGATGGGCGAAGTCCCCGCTTCAGGGCCAAGGTGGCTACAGAGTCTTCCAGGTTGTACACCTCCAACGCTGCTTCCTTAAATCGAGCAACGAAATCCTTTAAGGTCTCGCCACTCTTCTGCTGGACAGCAAAGAGGCTATCGGCAACTCGTGGGATCTTTCGACAGGCATCAAAATGAGCCAGGAAGGATCGCTCAAGTTGCCGAAACGAGTTGATGCTGCGTGGGGGCAGACGGGAGTACCACGCGCGTGCCGCCTTACGGAGCATGGCCGGGAATGCGACGCATAACAAGGAATCCGTCGCTCCCTGAACCTGCATGAGGACTTTGTAGCTTTCCAGATGGTTCAGGGGGTCCGTCGTTCCGTCATATGGATCCAATTGAGGGAGATGGAACCGGGGGGAGGGACCGGTTCCTCCATGATATGGCGGGAAAGCGGGGGGCGACGCTCATACTCCGCCGCGTAAGGATCGGCGATCCGACGGCTGAGCTCGTCCAACCGCCGATGGTACTCGTCAAGCCTTTGTTCGGCCCGACGGATGGTTTTCCGGGGAGTGTTACCTCGGGATGAATCGAAAGAAGAAGATTGCCGCACAAAGAACGTGCCCGCTTGGACTCCTTTTCCTCCAGTCGGTGGCGGGAACGACCGGAGCGGCGGGAGGGAGACCATCGTCGCTTCGAGGTCCCTTGGTGATGAGGTTCGGGGGGTGAGCGGTGAGAGACCTCAGGCGGGGTCCCTCCTTGGTGAGACTGAACTGTTCCTCGCGCCCCTTCGTCCATCACGGGGGGTTGAGTTACAGCAGCCAAATAACGCTCTTGCAGCCCCCGGACCATCGTCGTCAGATTCTGGACCTGATGGGCTAGAACATCAAGCCGGTCGGGCTGGCTTGTAGGTGCAAGGGGCGGAACATGGAGATTGGCCTCCGAATGCTCAGCTAGTGGGATGCGCCCGGCTGCCTGGCTGGAGGAGGCCTCTTGTGCTCGCGTAGTCACCATTGCTTCCTTTGCAAAATCGGAGGGGTTCCAGGGAGAATTTTTGACCTGGTCTCCCCCTTCCTGGCGCGCCAATCTGTTGCGGCCGAATCACATATGATGAACGTCGGGCAGGCTAGGATCACCGTGTGCGCAGAGAGGCCGCCGTCTTCCTCCGGGGGCCTGCAAAAAGTCCCGGACCGGTGGTTCCGGCGGGGACCCTCCGACGCCCAAGTTAGTGAGTCGTCGAACAGGGATATAATTTTTGTAGAATTGTTCTAGAGGAAGTTTTCCAGAGAGAGTCCTCTTGCATGGAGCACGGGTCCTCTTTTTATACCTGTTGGGGATCCCGTTTACCTCGGTCTGTTGGAACCGTCGAATCCGTCCTGTTGTGATGTTTCATCGAACGGCAAGTCGTTGGACTGTTGCTGGATAAGGGCCGCTTATAGCGGTAACTGCCTATCAGGCTAACACTTGCCCGTGATTTTGGTGAGCGAGGTGCTTAGATTGCGGAGTCGGCTGTACGAAATTACATTGTGTATGTGGGAGATACTGCGGGCCGACGCTAGGGGCCGGAGTCAGAGTTCCAGCATGGGAGGTCGGCGCTGAGGACCGATGCTGGGGGCCGGCACCAGAGGCCGACGCTGGAGGTCGACGCTGGAGGCTGGCGCTGGAGGCCGACGCTGGAGGCCGGCACGGGAGGCCGACGCTGGAGGCCGGTACTGGAGGCCGACGCTGGAGGCCGGTACTGGAGGCCGACGCTGAAGGCCGGCACTGAGGCGACGCTGGAGGCCGGCACTGGAGGCCGACGCTGGAGGCCGGCACTGGAGACCGGCACTGGAGGCCGACGCTGGCCTTGGGTTTTGTTGTCACATTATTGCTTTCGAAAACCGTGCAGAAGATAATACCACCCCGGGGAAACAGCCAGCCGTATCGACAACAATGGAAGCGACATGTTTTACTATAAGGAAAAAAATACCTTACAAGTCCAAGGCATGGAATTCATGTCTATTATTTCATAAATACTTCAATTAATGAGAAATAAAAAAAATGAATTTAAGTCTAGTAAATTGGAAGCGAGTCTATTAATATGGAATTCTTCCAAACAAGAAGCTATCTTATAAGGAAGTTTATCATAGCCCATGGTTTAGCATAATCAATAGAAAATAATATTTTATTAATTCATAAATATAATATTCAAAGATACTAATTATTTTAGAAATGGAGTAGAAATAATTATAGACAAGAATTTTAAGAAATATGTTGTTAAGGTAACTAGAAAAGAAGATCATATTATATCACTAAAATTTATAATTAAGAATAATATAATTAACATAATTAGTGCATATGCACCACAAGTAGAATTAGACCAACAAAAAACATAATTTTGAAAAGACATATATAAATTAATATAAGAAATACCATAAGAAGAAAAGATATATTTGAAAGAAGATTTTAATGGATATGTAGGTAAACAGAGGGATGGATATGAAATGGTACATAAAGGATATGGATTTGGAGATAGAAATGAAGCCGAGCTTATTAGATTTTGTAGTGGCGTATAAACTAATAATAGCAAATACTTATTTCAAGAAGAGATGAACATTTAATAATATTTAAAAGTGGATCTAATAAAAGTCAAATAGACTTTTTCTTAACTAAAAAAGTAGATAAAATAACATGCAAAAACTATAAAGTTATTCTAGAAGAAAATTTAATTTCACAACATAGGATAATAGTAGCAGATATATGAATAAAAATAAAATCTAGAGTAAAACGTAAAATTATTAATCCAATAATTAAATGGTAGAATTTGAAAGAAAAAATATTAAAATTATTTAAAAAAAAGTTAGTAAGAGAAATGACAATGAATATAAATAGTGATCTCAATTTAATGTAAAAAAGTAACTAAATACATAAAAAAATATAGCAAAATAAGTTCTAAAAGAATCAAAAGGAGTAGGATAGTAAAAAATAAAACTTGTGGTGGAACGAGGAAGTTCAAGCTACCATCAAGCTTAAAAAAATAAATTATAAAATTTGGTAAGAGGTTAGGGATGAAGAAAGTCTTAAAAAGTATAGAAATACAAAGAAAGAAACTAAAAAGATAGTAAGTAATGACAAACTTAAAGCCGATGATTTATATAATAGACTATATATGAAAAAAGATAAAAAGACTATATAAACTATCAAAACTAAGAAAAAAAATAAAAGATCTATACTATATTAAATATATTAAGGATAAAGATGAAAGAGTCTTAGTAAAAGAAGAAAAGATAAAAGAATGATGAAAAAGTTATTTTAAAAAATTATTAAATAAAAATAATTTATTAAATTTAAGGGTATAAGGATATGTTAACTTAAAAATAACATATGAACATAATTTTTTTCGTAAATTTAGTATGCTTGTTGTTAAAAAAGCTTTGAGTAAAATAAAAAATACAAAAGGCATTAGGACCAAATGCGATCCCTATTGAAGTTTGAAAAGGCTTAGTGGTGTGGGCACCATGATCAGAAAGAGAATGCATACAATTTAACCCAATCCATACTCATTATGGATCTCAGATGTTGGCCTAGATGGCAACCCAAGAGTGGGGCAGAATTGGATTCTTTAAAAATTTAACTCTTTGAAAATAATTAGATTGATATAAAGGTGCTTAAGTGGACTGAATTAATTAAAGCTAAGCACAAATAAAGAAGATAGAGAGATTATAAATGCACGGCAAACACAAAGATTTTATAGTGGTTCGGTGTATCCAACACCTACGTCCACTCCCAAACAACACTTGGGTCCACACTATAATCCCACCGATTACAGTTGAGTTGTTTTACAAGCTCACAACTCCAACTTGTTGTTTTACCCGGGATCACAATGAATCCAACCAGTTTTTCTGGGCTCACCAGCATACAACCCAAACCCAAGCTAACCTTAGCTTGTCTCGAGGTATACTACCTCCACTAATTCAATCCCCCTAATTGAATTAGCAAACAATGATTTAGAAATAATGTTTACAATACAAAACAACTCCTCAAATGAGTAAATATGCAATTTAAATAAACAAGGATTAGAAAAGCCTGTTTGAAGCGATTTGAATGTGAGCTTTTCTTCTTTTCCTCTTCTCTTTTGAATGGTTGAATCAAGCTTCAGCTCGGATTCTTCACAAAAAGTTGTTGTAAAGAAGTTGAAGAAAAAAGGGCTTTTGAGCTTCTTCTTTTCTCCTTTGAAAATCTTTCGAAATTGATCTTTGAGAGCTTTGGATTTCTTTTGAATCTCTCTTCAGATAATGGGCGTGCACTAAGAGATTTCTCTTTGAAAATATCTCCCTCTTTTTCACTTGATTTTTTCGATTTTTTCAATCCATTTTTCAAACGATCGATTGTCCCCTTTTATATATCATTAATCCAAGATTAAGTGAGAAAATAGCCGTTACAAGGTACTTGGATTGCTTCTACACACAAAGAAATATAGCCGTTAGAGATTAGGTGTAAAAATATTACCGTTAGAGTCCATTCTGACAATTTGAAAATCCATTCCTAACAGGTTGGAGTTGGTTCTAACTTTGCAGGTATCGGCTCTAACTCAGGTTTCCAAAAATAGTAATAAAAAGTTCGATGGGGAGTTGGCTCCGAAAAAGTGATGTGTCGGCTCAGCGCATCCAGGTGTCGGCTACAGACACTGTGGGTGTCGACTCCAAGGTCTGAACTTAAATATTTTCTATTTAAAACTTAATTCAAAACTGATTTTGAGTATCATTTGAATAATTAAACATTCTTAATACCTGAAACACTTCTTAAATTTGTCAGAAACACAATGAATATACTCATGGCTTTTGTTAATCATCAAAATCAATAATTGGGTCAACATCAGATACTTAAGTTTTGGGTTTTGATAATGTATTTTATTCTTGAGTCACTTTATTCCCTGTATTTATTTTAAGTCAAGTCAAGTCTATTTTCAATTTGGTCTTGTTATGTTCAATTGAGTCTATTGGGTTCAACTCGATCAATTTTAGTTCAATTTGGTTTGGTAATTAGTTGAGTCTTATAAGTTGGGTCAAAAAAGGTTCAAATTAGGACCATAAAGCTTGAAGATTGAATAAAGCAAACCACCTCAACTATCATAACAAGTTGGAGTGCCACATTATTATGCCTAAGATAAAAACCACTTCACCCTTCATTTGGGCACCCTTTACCTAGATGAAAACCACTTTACCCTTCATTTGGTTGCCCTATGCCTAGATGAAAACTACCTCACCCTCCATTTGGGCGCCCTATGCCTAGATAAAAATTACCTCATCCTCCATTTGAGCGCCCAACCCCCCTTTTTGAACCATCCAAAAAAAGGCCAAACTTTCTTAATGATGCCTTCCTTTGATCCATGAAAGTTTAAACATGTTTTTTCTCCCTCTATTCAAATTTCAAAATTCAAAATTTTTAGCACCCACTTTTAATTTGGAAAAGGCTAGAAAAGTCTATAAATACCCAAGCCCTCTTGTAATAAGGGATTATTATGAATGAATGAAAATTTCTTATCTTCTTTCATTTGCTTGCACATTTGTTACTCCATGAGAGAGAGGGCCCAACCAACCATCATCCAAGCCACCACCCTTTTTCATAGATGCAAGGCATCCATCTAAGAAACAACCATCATCCAGACACCAATCACCATCCAAACTTCAACACTCTATCTAAACGTCTGCAACATTATCCTTGATTTCAAGCTGAAGAGGAGGTTTGCCTTGCTTCTGAATCATCTACGTTAGAAGTCTCTTTTTCGAGGAGTAATAGTCTTCAAGTACAATCGCTAATATTTGGAACGCTGAAATTAGATCTTCACTATAAGAGTGAGAACTCATTGTTAGTAAGAGAACGCTTCCTTAACTTCTAGATCTGATTGTTTGAAGGTACATATCCTGGTTAGGATGGTTTCTCAACCATTAGGTCCTCTCTACTTTTGATTGAAGGAAAACTACATTGCGGCTAATATAACTTTCATCTAGTAGTCTTCTATATTTTAATTATTTACTTCCTCTTACGCGTGAATTTAGAAAGAGTCATTGCTCAATTTAGTTTGCTAAGTTCTTAAATTAAAATCCCATTGCTTGTCCTGCATCACTTAGGAGAATTAAAGTCATGTGGTTAACCAATTTATTTAACAGGATTGTAGTAACTAAAAGAATGCCAGATGATTGAAGAAAAAGCATATTAATACCCATATATAAAAATAAAGAAGATATTCAAAATTGTGCAAATTATAGAGGAATTAAGCTGATGAGTCATGCAATGAAATTATGGAAGAGAGTAATAGAAATTCGAATAAGAGCTGAAACTTTGGTATCAAATAATTAATTTAGATTTATGTCGAAAAGATCAACTATGGAAGCTATTTATTTATTAAGAAAATTAATGGAGATGTATAGGAAAAGAAAAAAAAAGACCTTTATATGATCTTTATTGATTTAGAGAAAGCATATGATACAGTACCTAGAGAAATAATATGATGGGTTTTAAAGGAAAAAAGAGTTACCAAAAGGTACATATAATTGATAAAAGATATGTATGATAGAGCAATAACTATTGTTGACCCCAGATTGATTTTGATGATTACAAAACAATTAAGCAATTCTAAGCTTGATACAGAGAAGTTCGGTCGTCTTGCAAGTAAGTATTTTCGTGCAAAAATTGATTGGTAAGAGTATACTTCATTCTATTTTGCCTTAGATAATTTTATTGGCTTGGGAGTTAACTGGTTAGCTAACTTGTTATTTCATTTAGCTAGCTGGCACACCTTTCAGCTAATTGGTACGAAATCTCAGTGCTTGGCCGAACATTCTCCATTTTTAGCTAGCTGGTTGGCTAGCTTGTTAGCTAGCTGGAGTTCTTTCAGTTAGCTAAGGTGCTCGTCACTATGCTGGCCGAACGTTCTCCATTTTTAGCTAGCTGGTAAGCTAGCTTGGGATGCCTTAGAGCTAACTGGATTTCATTTTAGCTAACTCCAGTTGCCAACTATCTTTCCTAGCCGAATGGTCTTCAATTTTAGCTAACTGTTGAGCTAGCTGCCGGATCTTTTAGCTAGCTGGCGTTTCTTGGAGCTAACTGCTTAGCTAACTATTTTATCTTGGAGCTAACTTCTTAGCTAACTATTTCTCACAGGAAAAGTTCAAGCCGTGTGGATTCAAATTTTAGTTAACTGGAGAGCTAGCTACATGTTGGTTAGTTAGCTGGAGAGTTAGCTACTTTATTTAGACGTGTGGCTGCCTTGTTGCTCAGTTAGCTAAATAACCCATACTCCAGAACCCAATTCAGAAGCAATAGCTTATTTGAAAATGCAAAATCCTAAAGTTCATCACCAAAGAAGAATGGGGAAATCCTTATCAGTCCAAAACATTCTCCCAAATATATTCACCCTCATAATACAACTATTTTGATTACCAAGAAGCCTGGTTCAAAGCCTTCTACCTTAAACCCACAAATCACAGTTGGTTTTTTAGCTTCTGCCAAAAGTTCAACAAGAGAATCCCAAATTGGGTCCACAATTGGTGGATTTACTTTGGATTGACTAAAGACATATTACCAGAAGAAATACAACACTCATGGGACTATTTCCAAGACAACCTCAGCACAACCACTTATGGAAACAAATCCATCATGTTCTCAGTTGAATTCCAGGTTCCATGGATCTTAGGATGGGATTTTACAATCAGCAAGACTCTAGACCATCAATATCCACCCATCCTGGAGCGCAGATTCAGAATCAAATGGTGGAAAAACTTTCAGTCAGGAGAAAGACTACTAATAAGCAATATCAAGTTATGGCTTATTACTTATAACCATCCTCAACAATTCCCAAAGCCAGAAAAAAGCTCAGTCTCCCCAGCAACAGGTAAGCCTCCCAACAAAAAAGAATTGAAGAAAAAAACTATTGGAAGAACTATCCCAACTTGGAGACTCAGATGATGAAGAAGACATTGGATCATCACAGCCAGATCCAACAATAACAATGCAGTTCGCACAAGACCCCTATGAAGATTATAACATCATATAATCATCATAAGGAAGATAACAAGGCCTTCCAGATAGGCTTTGTCCAAGCATAGCCCAGTTCATTCAGTCCAACCTGCCGATTCCAATGGCAACTCAAGTCCAGCAACAAATTACCAGACAAACAGCATCTCCGGCTCAGCAATCAAAACAACATCTCCGGCTCAGCAATCACAATCTTCAACAATTGACATGTGAAGCTCCAGTAACCCAGTCAGACTTTTTTCCATTGAGAGCACTGTCCTAAAAAAGGTCACAAATGTAGCCGAACATGTGCTGCAGTGCTCGCCAAATGTCCTGAACCACTATACCTTTTTGGTGCGAATCTCAGCTCCACCTTAAATCATTTTACCTCCATGGTCCCACTCCACCAATAATTGTACCCGTTGTCCTTCCCAGCCTGTGCCATCAAATCATCGTCCTATCTCCTAGCTCCACCTTAAATCATTGTACCTCCATGGTCCCACTCCACCAATAATTGTACCCATTGTCCTTCCCAGCCTTGTGCCATCAAATCATCATCCTTCCTGTCTCCCAGCTCCACCTTAAATCATTGTACCTCCATGGTCCCACTCCACCAATAATTGTACCCGTTGTCCTTCCCAGCCTCGTGCCATCAAATCATCGTCCTTCTTATTGACCGCATCTCCGTTATTGCTCCCCAACAATGGACCAAGATAGCCTTCCCTCAGCTATAAAAGGAGGGAACCTCCTCCTCATTCGGCAGGTCCTCGATCCGCCTCCATTACCCATTCCATCCACTTTGAAAACTCCATTAGCCTTCATCCAAACCAGACTCCACTCAATCCTCAGAACCAATACCCATCCTCAGCCTTACTACCTCCATAACCTCATGTCTCCCTTCATCTCCGAAGACCTTCTTACCTTTACCAGCCTTACCCATGAACTTCTAGACATGATAACCTACATAAACTCTCAGAAAACCTCAGACCCTGAACTTGAGCTTATCTACCAAGAGTTTATCAGCCTTGTCATTAAAACCCTCCAGTACCACTCCGAACGGATAGTCCACCAGGTAGACCATCTTACTACTCAGACCATCATAAGCCAAGCAGAAGAATTCTACAAACAGTTTGATCTCAGACTATTCCCTCGCAGCCAGTTTCATGTAAAAATCTATTACCAGCTTTTATGTGAAAATGTTAAGATTTTAGTTTGGTTTTATGTAAGTTTTCAAGCAACGTACCTTGTAAGCTTAGCTTTGCTATCAATAAATCCTAAGTTGTCATAAAAAGATTTAGCCTTCCCAAAATATTAATGTTCATGTTTACTATTCGTTTTACTGTTCATTACTGTTCATTTTTACTGTTCACTTTTACTATTCATCGCACTCTATTATTTCTGTAAAATTTTCATCTGTATCTCATTTCGCACCTAAATGGTATCAGAGTCTTGTTAGATCTCCACGTACACACACCAGCGTCAAGTCTCATAAATCCAAAAGTATCTCGCCTCCTGAGTGGGTGTACGAAAGTACACCTATGACCCATGGGAGTAATGAGCTACGGCCGGACGAGATCTCTTGAGATTTAAGAAACTTAATCGCCTTAATCAACATTTATAGTTCTTACGGGAAAAAGGTCAGGGTCCTAGGATTCACTAGCCTCCTATCTTTAATCTCAATAAGTCTTAGAGCAATGGTTGGAGCTTTAATTAAGCCATTCAATAGGCTATTAGGGAGAAATGTTGGTAAGCGTGAGTCCGTTGGTAAGCGTAAGGCCAGCAGAAGAGCATAAGTCTGGCAGTGTTCTCGGCAGTGTTCCCGTTATCCCTAGGAGCCAAAATGAATAGCATAATTAAAAGATTAACCAGAACTCAAAGACTAGATGAGATTGAAAGCCAAGAAGATAGTGAAACCCGCGATCAAGACTTTTATCCAGAAGAAACCATTAATGTATTAAATAGATCAGTATCAGCAACTGAAATCGATATAACAAATAAGAAAATTCCAACAATTAAATATGACCAGATATATAAGAGAGGAAGCTTTAGCCTTTTTGAGGAACGAAGGGTTAAAATCGCAGAACATGATCTAGACATTAAACTAGAAAATGGACAAACTAGTGTTAGGCTTTTTAGAAAAAAGGATATACAGTCTTTCAATATTGATGATAGACTTAGATACATGCACATTGCAGTAGTTCAGGTTGCCATAATCCCAAACCATAGAGAGGGAATGGATAAACCTATATTTATAATATTAAAAGATAATCGCTTCAACGAAGCAGAAGATGCAATTCTTAGTGACATTAGTACCAATGTTAGTTGGGGACCTATTTACTTTGAAAACTATCCCAACCTAAGTCTAGCCATAGACGGAGCCATTAAAGACTCCTTAGTTTTAGATATAAAGGTAGCAGGATATGAAAATATAAAACCAGAATTTAAACCTCTAAGTATTGTCTACAGAATAAGTTATAAGACGATGAAAACCCGAGTCAATGCTAAGGGAATAAGAAAATCACCTACAGGAAAAACCCTATTTTTAGCAACAGATGAGAGACATCAATCGGTAGTACCACAAATGAGTGACTGGAAAAGGGTAAGAATTGAAAACAATTGGACTTTAGAAAAAACTCAACCTCCTAGAAGGTCAGTCAGAGAAAATAGAATAATAAATGAAATACCCAAGATGATAAGGAATGGTTAGATATAATTTTAGAAGATCCTATAGCATGAGAAATCCTGGTTCAGAAGTAGGAGAAACTAGCCTAAGAAACTTAAAACTTAAAGGGGTTGATCTAGAATCAAATGTCCCGAGTCTATTTTATGAAGAAGCAAATTATTCTCCAACCTATTCTCAGATGAGAGAAGATATACCAAACCAATTAAACATGATAAAAAGAAAATTTGAGATTAATAAAGAAAGTATCAGAAAAGACTTTAAAGCAAAGCATAATAAGAAAAAGGTTGACTGGCTGTGGAAAGCAACCAGCCCAAAGGAAAGAGAAGAATTAAAACAAGAATACTATAGTTTTATGAAAACCCTAGAATTGGAAATCCCTTATTTCACTTGGCTTGAAGAAGAATGTAAAAATAAGAAAATTACAAGCAAATACCCTTTTAAGTCTTTAGGAGTAATTTGAAAAACCACAGAAAATAAGGAAATAAACTCAGAACACATCCCTTTAGATGAATGTCAGATTAATTATAGAAATCAAATAGTTATAGCCTCTCCATTTAAAGCCATCAAACCAAAAAATGACAGTCACCCAGCAACCAGTAATGAGATTAGAAAGATAGCACAGCAAAATAATTATAGCAACAAGCCCTACATACAATATCAGGACAACTGAATAAGATAGAAAAAACTCTTAAACAAAAAGTCCAAAATCCAAAAGTAGATCAAATTACAAAAATACAAAAGCCTCTTTTCCAGACAGATAACAGCTGAGAAAAAGGGTTTAAAACCAAAGAAGACATGATAATAGATAAACTAAAAGGAATTAGACTAAATATGATATCATCACAAGACTCTAAAAATTGGATAAATAAGTTAAAAGATGAAGGACAAACATATTATAAAACACAGAAGGATTATTATCCTAGACCAACTCCCCCAGATATCCAATTTGAAGAAAGGAAAAGTTTTAGAAGAGAGGCCTATACTAGCGGAGTAGTTTATGAATGGAACTTAGGTGGGATGTCAGAAAGAGAAATCTGGAATATTTAAGAGAAATGAATATGGCTGCAGGAGCCCTAAGAGCCTCAAATACATCCGAAAGAGATACCCTTAAAATTCTAGTCCAAGGATTCATCGGATAATTAGAAGGATGGTGGAATAGATATTTAAAGCCTGAAGAAAGAGACTTCATAGTAAGTAGCACTAAAATTATAGTCAAGTCAGAGTCTACTGAAACCTCGGAGGAACCCAATGGGGTAGACACTCTACTCCATGCAATATACAGACAGTTCATAGGAACAAAAGACATAAAACAAGAAAATAACCGAATGCTTCTAATGAAACTTAGATGTCCTAAAATGCAAGATTTCAGATGGTATAAGGATGTTTTCCTATGTCGAGTCTTGAGAGGGAAGATTGCAGTTCTCCCTTTTGGAAAGAAAAATTCATATCAGGATTACCAAACCTATTCTCAGAAAAGGTTAGTGAAGCCTTAACGAAAAATACCAAGGTGAAATTAACTGGGACCATGTCACTTATGGAAATATCATTGAAAAATTAATACAACAGCACTAAAAATGTGCACAGAAATGAAACTCCAATCTAAGTAAAAAGAAACGAAATTACAACCAAAAAAGAATTGGGAGGATTTTGTAAACAATACGGATATGAAGTATTAGTACCCCCTTCTAAGAAAAAGAGAAAGATAAAAGAAAGATAGAAAATCCAACATACCCTAGAAATAGATCAAATAAACGGAAGAATTTTCTAGTAAAGAAAAGTGGAAATTCAGAGACCAAAAATTCAAGGAAACTCCTAGGAAAAGGGATAATACCAATCGAAGAAAAACAGCAACCTGCTATAGATGTGGAAAAAGGGGCCACTTTAGCAAGAATTGTAAAAATATAAAATATCCCAAATCCAAGGAATGGATATCCCAGAAAACCAAAAGGAAAAAATACTAGAATTAATGTTATCGGAAAGCGAAGAAAGTTACCCTTCAGACCTAGAGGATAGTTCAGAATATGAGAAGATCAACCTAATAGAAGAAAATGAAGAAGAAAGTTCTTCTGATGAAGAAGAAACTTCCTCAGAAAACATAGACGAAATAGCCTTATGCGGTTGTACTGAAAATCTTAAAATTAATATGATCAACAGCAAAAGAAGCGATCTACTCATAGACTTAATAGAAAAGACTGATGATCCAGAAATAAGAAAAAATTACATAGATAAACTTAAAAAAGAACTACAACCTAAAGCTAAAAAGAAGTTTTAAGCTTATCAGAAATAATTAAACAAAAGGAGCAAGAAGAAAAACTTAAAACGGACCCAATTCATCAACTTCAAACAGAAGTTAAACAAATCAAAATAGAAATTAAGAAATTAAGAACAGAAATAGAAGAGTTAAAAGACCCAAAGAAAGAAATTCTTCAAGAAGAAGAAGAAAGTGAACAAGACAGTTATCTAAATAAAATCATAGCCGTAAAAGTTCAGAGATGGAACGCTAGAGTTAGACTAGTAGTAGGAGAAGAAACTAGAGAGGTATACGCCTTAGTTGATTCCGGAGCAGACATGAACTGTATACCAAAAGGATTATTTCCGAAAAAAATACTATGAAGAAACTACTGAGAATCTGTATACAGCTAATAATGAGAGCCTCAAGGTCAAATATAAAATATTAGACGTAAATATTTGCCAAGATGATATTTGTTTCAAGACAACATTCATGATAGCCAAAGACATTCAAACTATTGTCCTTGGAACACCATTCCTAACCCTTCTTTATCCTATGAGAATTGATGAAGGAGGAATATCAACCTATGTTTCCGAAGATAGAGAGATTACTTTCAAATTTATAAACCCTACAAAAACCAAAGAAATCAATTTGTTAAAAGACCTCAGTATTCAAAAGATACAGACCTTAAAATATAAGGAGCAACAACTATTAGATCTTAAAGAGGAAATCAAAATAACTAAAATAGAAAAACAATTACAAGAAGATCTTTGGAAAAACAAATAAAGAAATTCAAGGAAAATTAGAAAAGGAATTATGCAGTCAAAATCCTACAGCCTTTTGGGATAGACAAAAACATCAGGTTAGTCTACCTTACATTAAAATTTTAAAGAAATAGATATTCCAACTAAATCTAGACCTATTCAGATGAATGCAGAATTATTAGAGTATTGTAAAAAGGAAATATCAGATCTCTTGGACAAGCTCATAAGGCCAAGTAAATCTCCTTGGTCATGCTCAGCCTTTTATGTTCAAAAGGCTTCGGAATTAGAAAGAGGAACTCCCAGATTAGTCATCAATTATAAACCTCTAAATAAGGTCTTAAAATGGATTAGGTATCCTATACCTAACAAAAAAGATCTTTTATCTAGACTTTACAAAGCAAAAGTATTCTCTAAGTTTGACATAAATCAGGATTTTGGTAAGTACAGATAAAGGAAACAGATAGGTACAAAATAGCCTTTACAGTACCCTTTGGGCATTATGAGTGGAATGTAATGCCGTTTGGACTTAAAAACGCCCCAAGTGAATTCCAAAACATGATGAATACAATATTTAACTCAGAATCATACTTCGTAATAGTTTACATCGATGACGTATTAATCTTCTCGGAAGACTTAAGACAACATGTCAAACACATTAGACAGTTTCATAATCTAGCAAAACAAAATGGACTAGTAATTTCAGCCCCTAAATTAAAATCTTTCAAACTAAAATAAGATTCTTAGGACACTATATATCATGGTACTATTAAACCCATTGAAAGATTTGTAGAATTTGCAGACAAATTTCCAGACGAAATTAGAGAAAAAACCTAATTACAAAGATTCCTAGGATGCCTTAACTATGTAGCAAACTTTGTCCCAAACCTAAGAATCACCCTAGAACCTTTATATGCTCAACTTAGAAAAAAGAAAACAAAATGGACAGAAGAACAAACCCAGGTTATCAGAAAAGTAAAAACATTAGTCAAAAAACTTCCTGCCTAAACCTACTAAATCCAACAGCATTAGTCATTGTGGAAACAGATGCCTCAGACATAGGATTCGGAGGAATCCTTAAACAAAAAATTAGTAATAAGGAAACCTTAGTCATATATCATTCAGGAATCTGGACTAATGCACAAATAAATTACAGTACAATAAAAAGGAGGTTTTATCAATTGTATCATGCATTCAAAATTTCAAGAAGATTTATATTTTAAAAAATTCCTTCTCAGAATTGATTGCAAATCAGCAAAAGATATTTTAGAAAAAGATGTTGAAAATATCGTTTCCAAACAAATTTTTGCAAGATGGCAAGCTATTTTATCGGTATTTGATTTCGAAATAGAATTTATAAAAGGGACAGAAAATAGCCTACCAGACTTTCTAACCAGAGAATTCCTTACAGGAACAAAATGTCAGAAAAGCCCAGATCCAAAGCCTCCTACGCCAAGCCCATGACCCTGGTACCCAAGCCCATGACCCTGGTACCCCTTAAAACTATTACTCCTATTAAAAATCAGTATTCAGTCCTTGCCTCATCTTCCCAAAGTTACTCCCAGGCCACTCAGAAATGGTCACCTCCTAGCCCAAATCAAACCAAGCTAAAATGGTCACCTCCTAGCCCAAATCAAACCAAGCCTAGTCCACCAAGTCCTGGTGTGGCCAGACCTAGTCCATCCAGACAACCTCCGGTTAACCCGTACATCTTAAAAAATTGCTCCTTGACAGTAAAATTGTTAGAAAAAGATGAACTGAGTGACCAACAGATTCCCAGACTATCCAGAATATTCCCTTCGGTAAATGGCAAAGTAATCCAATATCATTTACCTACCGGATACGAAATACCCTTGAAATCCCAAGAGTACTATGAGTTCATTTTGGTAGACTCAGATTCTGCGGAAATAACCCATACTCCAGAACCCAATTCAGAAGCAATAGCTTATTCAAAATGCAAAATCCTAAAGTTCATCACCAAAGAAGAATGGAGAAATCCTTATCAGTCCAAAACATTCTCCCAAATATATTCACCCTCACAATACAACTATTTTGATTACCAAGAAGCCTGGTTCAAAGCCTTCTACCTTAAACCCATAAATCACAGTTGGTTTTTTAGCTTCTGCCAAAAGTTCAACAAGAGAATCCCAAATTGGGTCCACAACTGGTGGATTTACTTTGGATTGACTAAAGACATATTACCAGAAGAAATACAACACTCATGGGACTATTTCCAAGACAACCTCAGCACAACCACTTATGGAAACAAATCCATCATGTTCTCAGTTGAATTCCAGGTTCCATGGATCTTAGGATGGGATTTTACAATCAGCAAGACTCTAGACCATCAATATCCACCCATCCTGGAGCGCAGATTCAGAATCAAATGGTGGAAAAACTTTCAGTCAGGAGAAAGACTACTAATAAGCAATATCAAGTTATGGCTTATTACTTATAACCATCCTCAACAATTCCCAAAGCCAGAAAAAAGCTCAGTCTCTCCAGCAACAGGTAAGCCTCCCAACAAAAAAGAATTGAAGAAAAAACTATTGGAAGAACTATCCCAACTTGGAGACTCAGATGATGAAGAAGACATTGGATCATCACAGCCATATCCAACAATAACAATGCAGTTCGCACAAGAACCCTATGAAGATTATAACATCATATAATCATCATAAGGAAGATAACAAGGCCTTCCAGATAGGCTTTGTCCAAGCATAGCCCAGTTCATTCAGTCCAACCTGCCGATTCCAATGGCAACTCAAGTCCAGCAACAAATTACCAGACAAACAGCATCTCCGGCTCAGCAATCAAAACAACATCTCCGGCTCAGCAATCACAATCTTCAACAATCGACATGTGAAGCTCCAGTAACCCAGTCAGACTTTTTTCCATTGAGAGCACTGTCCTGAAAAAGGTCACAAATGTAGCCGAACATGTGCTGCAGTGCTCGCCAAATGTCCTGAACCACTATACCTTTTTGGTGCGAATCTCAGCTCCACCTTAAATCATTTTACCTCCATGGTCCCACTCCACCAATAATTGTACCCGTTGTCCTTCCCAGCCTCGTGCCATCAAATCATCGTCCTATCTCTCAGCTCCACCTTAAATCATTGTACCTCCATGGTCCCACTCCACCAATAATTGTACCCATTGTCCTTCCCAGCCTTGTGCCATCAAATCATCATCCTTCCTGTCTCCCAGCTCCACCTTAAATCATTGTACCTCCATGGTCCCACTCCACCAATAATTATACCCGTTGTCCTTCCCAGCCTCGTGCCATCAAATCATCGTCCTTCTTATTGACCGCATCTCCGTTATTGCTCCCCAACAATGGACCAAGATAGCCTTCCCTCAGCTATAAAAGGAGGGAACCTCCTCCTCATTCGGCAGGTCCTCGATCCGCCTCCATTACCCATTCCATCCACTTTGAAAACTCCATTAGCCTTCATCCAAACCAGACTCCACTCAATCCTCAGAACCAATACCCATCCTCAGCCTTACTACCTCCATAACCTCATGTCTCCCTTCATCTCCGAAGACCTTCTTACCTTTACCAGCCTTACCCATGAACTTCTAGACATGATAACCTACATAAACTCTCAGAAAACCTCAGACCCTGAACTTGAGCTTATCTACCAAGAGTTTATCAGCCTTGTCATTAAAACCCTCCAGTACCACTCCGAACGGATAGTCCACCAGGTAGACCATCTTACTACTCAGACCATCATAAGCCAAGCAGAAGAATTCTACAAACAGTTTGATCTCAGACTATTCCCTCGCAGCCAGTTTCATGTAAAATCTATTACCAGCTTTTATGTGAAATGTTAAGATTTTAGTTTGGTTTTATGTAAGTTTTCAAGCAACGTACCTTGTAAGCTTAGCTTTGCTATCAATAAATCCTAAGTTGTCATAAAAAGATTTAGCCTTCCCAAAATATTACTGTTCATGTTTACTATTCATTTTACTGTTCATTTTTACTATTCACTTTTACTATTCATCGCACTCTATTATTTCCAAACTTTGTCCCAAACCTAAGAATCACCCTAGAACCTTTATATGCTCAACTTAGAAAAAAGAAAATAAAATGGGCAGAAGAACAAACCCAGGTTGTCAGAAAAGTAAAAACATTAGTCAAAAAACTTCTCTGCCTAAACCTACTAAATCCAGCAGCATTAGTCATTGTAGAAACAGATGCCTCAGACATAGGATTCGGAGGAATCTTTAAACAAAAAATTAGTAATAAGGAAACCTTAGTCAGATATCATTCAGGAATCTGGACTAATGCACAAATAAATTATAGTACAATAAAAAAGGAGGTTTTATCAATTGTATCATGCATTCAAAAATTTTAAGAAGATTTATATTTAAAAAAATTCCTTCTCAGAATTGATTGCAAATCAGCAAAAGATATTTTAGAAAAAGATATTGAAAATATCATTTCCAAACAAAATTTTGCAAGATGGCAAGCTATTTTATCGGTATTTGATTTCGAAATAGAATTTATAAAAGAGACAGAAAATAGCCTACCAGACTTTCTAACCAGAAAATTCCTTACAGGAACAAAATGTCAGAAAAGCCCAGATCCAAAGCCTCCTACGCCAAGCCCAAAATAATATTTTATTAATTCATAAATATAATATTCAAAGATACTAATTATTTTAGAAATGGAGTAGAAATAATTATAGACAAGAATTTTAAAAAATATGTTGTTAAGGTAACTAGAAAAGAAGATCATATTATATCACTAAAATTTATAATTAAGAATAATATAATTAACATAATTAGTGCATATGCACCACAAGTAGAATTAGACCAACAAACTAAAATATAATTTTGAAAAGACATATATAAATTAATATAAGAAATACCATAAGAAGAAAAGATATATTTGGAAGAAGATTTTAATGGATATGTAGGTAAATAGAGGGATGGATATGAAATGATACATAAAGGATATGGATTTGGAGATAGAAATGAAGCCAAGCTTATTAGATTTTGTAGTGGTGTATAAACTAACAATAGCAAATACTTATTTCAAGAAGAGAGATGAACATTTAATAACATTTAAAAGTGGATCTAATAAAAGTCAAATAGACTTTTTCTTAACTAAAAAAGTAGATAAAATAACATGCAAAAACTGTAAAGTTATTCTAGAAGAAAGTTTAACTTCACAACATAGAATAATGGTAGCAGATATATGAATAAAAATAAAATCTAGAGTAAAACATAAAATTATTAATCTAATAATTAAATGGTAGAATTTGAAAGGAAAAAAATTAAAATTATTTAAAGAAAAGTTAGTAGGAGAAATGACTATGAATATAAATAGTTATCTCAATTTAATGTAAAAAGTAACTAAATACATAAAAAAATATAGCAAAATAAGTTCTAAAAGAATCAAAAGGAGTAGGATAGTAAAAAATAAAACTTGTGGTGGAACGAGGAAGTTCAAGCTACCATCAAGCTTAAAAGAATAAATTATAAAATTTGGTAAGAGGTTAGGGATGAAGAAAGTCTTAAAAGTATAGAAATACAAAGAAAGAAACTAAAAAGATAGTAAGTAATGACAAACTTAAAGCCGATGATTTATATAATAGACTATATGAAAAAAGATAAAAAGAATATATATAAACTATCAAAACTAAGAAAAAAAATAAAAGATCTATACTATATTAAATATATTAAGGATAAAGATGAAAGAGTCTTAGTAAAAGAAGAAAAGATAAAAGAATGATGAAAAAGTTATTTTAAAAAATTATTAAATAAAAATAATTTATTAAATTTAAGGGTATAAGGATATGTTAACTTAAAAATAACATATGAACATAATTTTTTCGTAAATTTAGTATGCTTGTTGTTAAAAAGGCTTTGAGTAAAATAAAAATACAAAAGGCATTAGGACCAAATGCGATCCCTATTGAAGTTTGAAAAGGCTTAGTGGTGTGGGCACCATGATCAGAAAGAGAATGCATACAATTTAACCCAATCCATACTCATTATGGATCTCAGATGTTGGCCTAGATGGCAACCCAAGAGGAGGGCTGAATTGGGTTCTTTAAAAAATTTAACTCTTTGAAAATAATTAGATTGATATAAAGGTGCTTAAGTGGACTGAATTAATTAAAGCTAAGCACAAATAAAGAAGATAGAGAGATTATAAATGCACGGCAAACACAAAGATTTTATAGTGGTTCGGTGTATCCAACACCTACGTCCACTCCCAAGCAACACTTGGGTCCACACTATAATCCCACCGATTACAGTTGAGTTGTTTTACAAGCTCACAACTCCAACTTGTTGTTTTACCCAGGATCACAATGAATCCAACCGATTTTTCTGGGCTCACCAGCACACAACCCAAACCCAAGCTAACCTTAGCTTGTCTCGAGGTATACTACCTCCACTAATTCAATCCCCCTAATTGAATTAGCAAACAATGATTTAGAAATAATGTTTACAATACAAAATAGCTCCTCAAATGAGCAAATATGCAATTTAAATAAACAAGGATTAGAAAAGCCTGTTTGAAGCGATTTGAATGTGAGCTTTTCTTCTTTTCCTCTTCTCTTTTGAATGGTTGAATCAAGCTTTAGCTCGGATTCTTCACAAAAAGTTGTTGTAAAGAAGTTGAAGAGAAAAGGGCTTTTGAGCTTCTTCTTTTCTCCTTTGAAAATCTTTCGAAATTGATCTTTGAGAGCTTTGGATTTCTTTTGAATCTCTCTTCAGATAATGAGCGTGCACTAAGAGATTTTTCTTTGAAAATATCTCCCTCTTTTCACTTGATTTTTTCGATTTTTTCAATCCATTTTTCAAACGGTCGGTTGTCCCCTTTTATATATCATTAATCCAAGATTAAGTGAGAAAATAGCCGTTACAAGGTACTTGGATTGCTTCTAAACATAAAGAAATATAGCCGTTAGAGATTAGGTGTAAAAATATTACCGTTAGAGTCCATTCTGACAATTTGAAAATCCATTCCTAACAGGTTGGAGTTGGTTCTAACTTTGCAGGTATCGGCTCTAACTCAGGTTTCCAAAAATAGTAATAAAAAGTTCGATGGGGAGTTGGCTCCGAAAAAGTGATGTGTCGGCTCAGCGCATCCAGGCGTCGGCTACAGACACTGTGGGTGTCGACTCCAAGGTTTGAACTTAAATATTTTCTATTTAAAACTTAATTCAAAACTGATTTTGAGTATCATTTGAATAATTAAACATTCTTAATACCTGAAACACTTCTTAAATTTGTCAGAAACATAATGAATATACTCATGGCTTTTGTTAATCATCAAAATCAATAATTGGGTCAACATCAGATACTTAAGTTTTGGGTTTTGATAATGTATTTTATTCTTGAGTCACTTTATTCCCTGTATTTATTTTAAGTCAAGTCAAGTCTATTTTCAATTTGGTCTTGTTATGTTCAATTGAGTCTATTGGGTTCAACTCGATCAATTTTAGTTCAATTTGGTTTGGTAATTAGTTGAGTCTTATAAGTTGGGTCAAAAAAGGTTCAAATTAGGACCATAAAGCTTGAAGATTGAATAAAGCAAACCACCTCAACTATCATAACAAGTTGGAGTGCCACATTATTATGCCTAAGATAAAAACCACTTCACCCTTCATTTGGGCACCCTTTACCTAGATGAAAACCACTTTATCCTTCATTTGGTTGCCCTATGCCTAGATGAAAACTACCTCACCCTCCATTTGGGCGTCCTATGCCTAGATGAAAATTACCTCATCCTCCATTTGAGTGCCCAACCCCCCTTTTTGAACCATCCAAAAAAAAGGCCAAACTTTCTTAATGATGCCTTCCTTTGATCCATGAAAGTTTAAACATGTTTTTTCTCCCTCTATTCAAATTTCAAAATTCAAAATTTTTAGCACCCACTTTTAATTTGGAAAAGGCTAGAAAAGTCTATAAATACCCAAGCCCTCTTGTAATAAGGGATTATTATGAATGAATAAAAATTTCTTATCTTCTTTCATTTGCTTGCACATTTGTTACTCCGTGAGAGAGAGGGCCCAACCAACCATCATCCAAGCCACCACCCTTTTTCATAGATGCAAGGCATCCATCTAAGAAACAACCATCATCCAGACACCAATCACCATCCAAACTTCAACACTCTATCTAAACGTCTGCAACATTATCCTTGATTTCAAGTTGAAGAGGAGGTTTGCCTTGCTTCTGAATCATCTACGTTAGAAGTCTCTTTTTCGAGGAGTAATAGTCTTCAAGTACAATCGCTAATATTTGGAACGCTGAAATTAGATCTTCACTATAAGAGTGAGAACTCATTGTTAGTAAGAGAACGCTTCCTTAACTTCTAGATCTGATTGTTTGAAGGTATATATCCTGGTTAGGATGGTTTCTCAACCATTAGGTCCTCTCTACTTTTGATTGAAGGAAAACTACATTGCGGCTAATATAACTTTCATTTAGTAGTCTCCTATATTTTAATTATTTACTTCCTCTTACGCGTGAATTTAGAAGGAGTCATTGCTCAATTTAGTTTGCTAAGTTCTTAAATTAAAATCCCATTGCATGTCCTTCATCACTTAGGAGAAATTGAAGTCATGTGGTTAACCAATTTAGTTAACAAGATTGTAGCAACTAAAAGAATGCCAGATGATTGAAGAAAAAGCATATTAATACCCATATATAAAAATAAAGAAGATATTCAAAATTATGCAAATTATAGAGGAATTAAGCTAATGAGTCATGCAATGAAATTATGGAAGAGAGTAATAGAAATTTGAATAAGAGCTGAAACTTTGGTATCAAATAATTAATTTAGATTTATGTCGGAAAGATCAACTATGGAAGCTATTTATTTATTAAGAAAATTAATGGAGATGTATAGGAAAAAGAAAAAAAAGACCTTTATATGGTCTTTATTGATTTAGAGAAAGCATATGATACAGTACCTAGAGAAATAATATGATGGGTTTTAAAGAAAAAAAAGTTACCAAAAGGTACATATAATTGATAAAAGATATGTATGATAGAGCAATAACTATTTGACCCCAGATTGATTTTGATGATTACAAAATAATTAAGCAATTCTAAGCTTGATACAGGAAAGTTCGGTCGCCTTGCAAGTAAGTATTTTCGTGCAAAAATTGATTGGTAAGAGTATACTTCATTCTATTTTGCCTTAGATAATTTTATTGGCTTGGGAGTTAACTGGTTAGCTAACTTGTTATTTCATTTAGCTAGCTGGCACACCTTTCAGCTAACTGGTACGAAATCTCAGTGCTTGGCCGAACATTCTCCATTTTTAGCTAGCTGTTGGCTAACTTGTTAGCTAGCTGGAGTTCTTTCAGTTAGCTAAGGTGCTCGTCACTGCGCTGGCCGAACGTTCTCCATTTTTAGTTAGCTGGTTAGCTAGCTTGGGATGCCTTAGAGCTAACTGGATTTCATTTTAGCTAACTCCAGTTGCCAGTTATCTTTCCTAGCCGAAAGGTCTTCAATTTTAGCTAACTGTTGAGCTAGCTGCCGGATCTTTTAGCTAGCTGGCATTTCTTGGAGCTAACTGCTTAGCTAACTATTTTTCATAGGAAAAGTTCAAGCCGTGTGGATTCAAATTTTAGTTAACTGGAGAGCTAGCTACCTGTTGGTTAGTTAGCTGGAGAGTTAGCTACTTTATTCAGACATGTGGTTGCCTTGTTGCTCAGTTAGCTAGTTAGCTAACTAGCTTGGATAGTTTCTCTGTTGCTTTTGAACTTAGCTAGCTAGTGAGCTAACTGACTTTTCTTTAGTTAGCTATTGAGCTAACTCCTTTTCTCCTGAAACTCCTACAGCCGTGAGCCTTCAAATTCTAGTTAGCTGGGGAGCTAACTACCAAAGCATGAATTCTTCTATCTGTCGTTTGAATTGCCTGTTAGTTAGCTGAAGAGCTAACTATCTTTTGCTTAGTTAGCTACTGAGCTAACTAAGTGCCTTACACTTTTTCTCCTGGCCATTTACTTTTGCTGTTAGTTAGCTGGGAAGCTAACTAGCAATCATTTTAGTTGCCTAAGGAGCTGCCTCTGGATGCTTTTTTTTCTACCGTGGCCTCTCTTGTGAGCTAGCTGACTAGCTAGCTGGGGTTTCCTGCTTATCTCTTGGCCGAATGCATTCAAGTTTTCAGCTACCTGGAGTTATTTCCAGCCAACTGCCGCCTGAGTTCTTGAGTTTTCTTTTTCTCTCTTACTCTTTCTCTATTGCTATTTTTAGCTACATTTAACTTTTGATTTTTTGAATGGCTTCAGGATTCTTCCTTCCTCAAATGGAGATCTTCATTCAATGCTTAAGAGAAACATCTTACAACGGTTATATTTTCTTCCCATTTTTATTTTCATTTGTTCCTAATGTGTCTAACAGATATCTTTTTTGTTGGATCATTATAAATAGTTGTGATTAGAAGCACACGATGGCGATTTTGAAAAAGAAATTTTCAAGAGGAAGAAATCCAAGAAAAGAGCATTCACTACATATTGTTGAGTGGTTGATAAAGGAGTTGATGTGCATTCAAGTTCATTCATTGCTCCAAAAAGTCATCCGAATCATTGAAGATTTTCAAAGCAATTAAGGCTTCAGCTTCTTCGACCTTGTTCATTTATTGTTGAAATTATTGCTTCAAAAGTTGTAAAGTATACTCTAAATATTTGCTCATTGTAGAAGCTTCTCTTTATCATTCTCTGATCTTTTTGTAAAAGGGTTAGTGTTAATCCTTGATTATTGTTGGCTTCCTTGTGCCGTGAAACAAGAGGACTAGCCTAGGGTTGGCTAGGAATTTTTGGCTTCCTTGTGCCGTGAAACAAGAGGACTAGCATAATTTGACTAGGGATTTTTGGCTGCCTTGTGCCATATAAACAAGAGGGCTAGCCAGGTTTGGCTAGAGGTTGTAATCATTGTGATACGATTAGTGGAATTCTCAAAGGTTTTGGGGAGTGGATGTAGGTGCTGAGTTTGGCACCGAACCACTATAAACTTCTGTGTGTTTGGTTGTTTGTCTCTCTATTGTTATCATTTTGTGCACTTCACTACACCGCTGCAAATTAAAATTAGGGTTTAAGCACATATATGCAATAGTAATTAATTTTTTAAATAACCCAATTCATCCCTCTCTTGGGTTGCTACATCTGGGCAACAAGTGGTATCAGAGCAGAGTGCTCTTGATTCCTATAGCTTTGATTAGCTTGGAGCCAAAGATCAGTAGTAATCCCAATGAGTTCTATGTTGATTGAAGGACAATCAACTAATAGACCACCTTTGTTCAATGGAACAAATTACACATATTGAAAATACGAATGAAAATCTTCATTCAAGCACTAGATTATGATTTATGGGGAATCATAATTAATGGACCACACACACCCACTATTATGATTGAAAATATTAATATTGCAAAACATGAATCTGAATAGGATGGCAAGATAAAAAATTAGCTCAATTAAATGCTAAGGCTATGAATGTTCTTTATTGCTCTCTTGATGCAAATGAGTTTAATCGCATATCTACTTGCATGTCTGCTAAGAAAATCTGAGATAGACTTGAAGTCACCCATGAGGGTACAAATCAAGTCAAAAAATCTAAAATAAATATGCTTGTTCATAAGTATGAATTATTTAAGATGGATCCTATTAAAAAATTACTGATATGTTTACAAGATTTACTGATATTATTAATGGACTGAAAAGTCTTGAAAAATCTTATGCTAACAGTGATCTTGTTAGAAAAATCTTAAGATCTTTACCTAGGACTTGGGAAGCAAAAGTCATTGCAATTCAAGAAGCAAAAGATCTCAACACTTTATCACTTGAAGAGTTGATCGGTTCTTTGATGACTCATGAGTTTCAGCAACGATAGCATATCGATGGAGATGAATTAAAGAAGAAAAGGACCATGGCTTTGAAGAGTGCAACTCAAGAAGATGAAAGTGAAGAAACCACAAGTGACAGTGAGAAAGATGATGAAATGATACTTATTTCAAGAAAATTTAAAAGTTCATGAAGAGAAAGAAATTTGAAAAAAGAAAATAATTTGTCAAAGGAGACCATAGCAAAGATAAGGAAAAGAGTGAACCTCCTACATGCTATGAGTGCAAGAAGCCTGGACACATCAGACCAGATTGTCCACTGTTAAAGAAAGGATAAAAGAATAAAGAAGAAGGCAATGATGGCTACTTGGAGCGACAGTAAAGCAACAAGTTCAGAAGATGAAGAGAAAATTGAGGTTACAAATGTTTGCTTCATGGCTGATAATGATGAGGTAAGCCTTAACTTTTTAGATGACTTTACCTTTGATGAATTACAATGTGCATTTTATGAACTTATTGATGATTTTGCAAATTTAAGTTCAAAGAGCAAAGAATTGAAAAATGAAATCAAAAATCTTACTCTTGAAAGGAAAGAATTTTAAAGGATAATGAATTATTGTTAAAGAAAACTAAGATTTGAAAAATGAAGTGAATAAATTAAAACCAATTGTTGATAGATTTAGTCTAAGTTCAGAAAAATAGAAATGATTTTAAATAGTCAAAGAGCTATTTACAATAGAGCTGGTCTTAGATACAATACTTTTGAAAGACAGAATTTTTTGAAAAATATTTATGAGCATGCTGATGATTCTACTAAAATTACATGTTTTAAATGTGAAAAAATTGGACACAAAGCTTATATTTGTCAAACATAAAAGATAAAAAAATATGGGTTCCAAAAGGAACCATCTTGACTAACCCTAAAGGACCCAAGAAAGCTTGGGTACCTAAAAACAAAAATTGAAATTATGTATGCAGGTGTGTCTTGCAACCCGAGCAATTAAAAGATAATGGTACTTGGATAGCGGGTGCTTAAGACACATGATAGGTGATGAATCATAATTCATCACTTTGGAAGTAAAAGATGAGGTGCTGTTACTTTCGATGATAATGGCCAAGGAAAAATAATTGGCATTAGAAAAATAGGTATCACACCTCATGCTTATATTGATAATGTTTTGCTTGTGAAAGGACTGAAACACAATTTACTTAGCATTAGTCAATTATGTGACAAAGGATTTAATGTTACTTTTGAATCATCTCTATGCATTGTTAAAAATCCTGCTAAAGAAAACATGAAATTTGTTGGTCATAGGCATGGTAATGTATACATTGTTAATTTAAATGATTTGCATGATCAAAATATTGATTGCCTAGTTGCTACAAACAATAAAACTGATAATAGTTGGTTCTGGCATCGTAGGCTAGCTCATGCAAGCATGGATTTACTATCTAAATTAATTAAGAATGATTTAGTACATGGTTTGCCAAAACTTGTTTTTGAAAAAGATAAGATTTGTAATGCTTGTCAATTTGGAAAACAAACCCGAGTATCTTTTAAATCAAAGAATTTAGTTTCAACCACTAGACCTTTGGAGCTCTTGCATATGGATTTATTTGGTCCTACAAGAACAACTAGTCTAGGAGGTAAAAGATACGGTTTTGTTGTTATTGATGATTTCTCTCGCTTTCATGGGTTTTATTTCTATCTAGTAAAGACAAAGCATTTCCAGCATTTCAAAAATTATTAAAAGAATTACAAACGAAAAGAATTCTTCTGTTTTGTCGATACGAAGTGATCATGGAAAAGAATTTGAAAACAAATCTTTTGAAGAATTTTGTAATGAAAATGGAATTGAACATAATTTTTCTGCACCAAGAACACCACAACAAAATGGAGTAGTTGAAAGAAAGAATAGAACATTAGAGGAAATGGCGCGTACCATGTTGTGTGAAAGCAATCTTCCAAAATATTTTTGGGCAGAAGCTATTAACACTGCATGTTATGTTTTAAATCGTGCATTAATCAGACCTGTTTTAAAAAAGACTCCATATGAACTTTGGAAAGGAAGAAAACCTAATATAAGTTACTTTCATGTTTTTGGATGCGATGTTTTGTATTAAATAATGGAAAATCAAACCTTGATAAATTTGATGCTAAGTCTGATGAAGGAATTTTTCTCGGATATTCTTTACATAGTAGAGCTTTTAGAATATTCAACAAAAAGACTTTAGTAGTTGAAGAATCAATTCATGTTATCTTTGATGAATCTAATGATCTTCCATCAAGGAAGGGAAAAGGTATAAATGATGCAGATGACATTGAAGATCAATTCAAGGACATCACACTGAAGGATAAGAACGACACAGATACACAAGAGGTAAATGGAGAAGGAAACGCTGACCTACCTGAAGCCTCACAAGGTAATGATGAATTAGAAAGAGGTTGGAGGTATGTTCTTAGTCACCCTAAAGATCAAATTATTGGTGATCATTCTCAAGGAGTTAGAACTAGATCATCATTTAGAGATGCTTGTAATAACTTAGCATTTGTATCTAAAATTGAACCTAAATGTATGATGATGCTAAAAATGATGTTGATTGGATTAATGCCATGCATGAAGAACTTAACCAATTTGAAAGAAATAATGTTTGGACTCTTATTGAAAGACCTCATGATCATCAAATTATTGAAACTAAATGGGTTTATAGAAACAAATTAGATGAAAATGGTAATATAATTAGAAATAAGGCAAGATTAGTAGCTAAGGGTTATAATCAAGAAGAGGAAATTGATTTTGATGAAACTTATGCCCCTGTTGCTAGATTAGAAGCTATTAGATTACTTCTTGCTTATGCTTGTTATATGAATTTTAAATTGTATCAAATGGATGTTAAAAGCGCTTTCTTAAATGGATACATTGCTGAACAAGTTTTTGTGGAACAGCCACCCGGCTTTGAAAATCACTTGTTTCCAAACCATGTTTTCAAATTAAACAAAGCTTTATATGGTTTGAAACAAGCGCCCCGGGCATGGTATGAAAGATTAAGCAAATTCTTGATTAGTAATGATTTCATTCGAGGAACTGTGGATACAACTTTATTTATTAAAAGATAAAATAAAGATATATTAATTATTCAAATCTATGTTGATGATATCATATTTGGTGCCACTAATGATTCTTTATGCAAAGACTTTGCTAAGCTTATGCAGGGAGAGTTCGAGATGAGTATGATGGGTGAGCTGACCTACTTCCTCGGACTACAAATTAAACAAAGCAAAGATGGGATCTTCATAAGCCAATCCAAATATACCAAAGAAATGATCAAGAAGTTTGGCATGGAGACATCCAAGAGTATCGGTACCCCTATGAGCTCATCATGTAGACTTGAATCCTATAATTCTGAAAAGTCTGTTGATTTAAAATTATATAGAGGCATGATTGGATCATTATTATATTTAACTGCTAGTAGGCCAGATATTTATTTAGTGTTTGCATGTGTGCTAGATATCAAGCCAATCCTAAAGAATCACACTTGCTTGCTGTTAAAAGAATATTTAAATATTTAAATGGAACAGTAAATTTAGGTATATGGTATGACAAACAATCTAGCATTGACTTAATAGGATACACTGATTCAGACTTTGCTGGATGTAAATTAGATAGGAAATCAACCACTGGAACTTGCCAGTTTCTAGGTGTTAACTTAATTTCATGTTTACAAAAAGCAAACTTCAGTAGCATTGTCTACGGCCGAGGCCGAATATGTTGCAGCTGGAAGTTGCTGTGCTCAAATCTTATGGATTAAGCAACAGCTAGAAGATTATGGCATTAAACAAAAAGCCATACCTATAAAATGTGATAATACAAGTGCAATCAGTTTAACTAAGAATCCTATTCAACATTCTAGAACAAAACATATTGAAATTAGACATCATTTCATTAGAGATCACGTAAATAATGGAAATGTTGTTATTGAATTTTTAAATACTGAAAATCAAATTGCTGATATTTTCACTAAGCCTCTTGATGAAACAAAATTTTATGAAATCAGAAGAGAATTAGGAATGTTTGATCCAACCATTTAATGAATCAATTAATGAATCCAAATTGATATGATATCTTTAATCAAATCAATTAAAAGGAACACCTTATCAAATTAAATGCTTGAGTATGCTGAAAGTTTTATCTTTTCATCTTTATGAAGCATACTTCCATAAATTTATCCACCAACCGGCCATTTGAAACCTTTTTCATTTATTGATGGCAGTTAACCGACCAGGCAACCAAACAGTCACCTGGCCAGCTAACCATCAAGTTCTCACCCTATATAACCTTTTTCACCAAACCTTTTGTTTCATTCAAGCCGTCTCCCTCATTCTTCCTCATTTCAACCGATCGTCCTCTCATCTACTTCTCATTCTCTCATTCCATCAATCCTTCCATCAATCTTCTTTCTTCCATTCAATCTATCAATCCATCTTGAAGATAGTTGATGGCTCCCAAGAAGAAGACAATCGCAAGAGATGACGATTGTGCTGATCTTCACCGGAAGTCTTCTACTTCTTCATCCCAGATCAACTCCCTTCTTGCTTCTAAATCTTTCGCTCATGGAAGGTTAGTCGACTTTAACTTCTTAGAACAAGAAGGCTTTAAAATTGGAAAATTGTTAGTTAATCAAGGTTGGGATAAGCTTTTATCTACCAAGAGACCTATTTATCCTAAGCTTATTAAGGAATTTTATGAAAATATCTCTTTTGGTAGTGGGACTATCTCTTCCTTCGTGAAAAAGACTAAAATCGACCTAGACTGCAAAACGTTAGGTTGTGCCTTAAATATTCCGTCTGATGGTTTCTTAGAAGTCCTACCTAGTGAACGTGGATATAAAATAGGTTTAATCCTTAATATTAACAATAGTGAAGCTAGTAATATTGAAACTCTAGATGCAAACATGTTATCTGTAGAAAATAGATTATTCCACAGTATCATCGCCAAAATCCTTGCCCCACGAGCTGGTTCATTTAATGTTGTAAATGATAGAGACATATGTTTAATGTATGACATCTTAATAGAAGACCCTGTTGATCTACCTCAACTAATAATGATCGTAATGAAAGAATCTCTGTCTAGATCTAAGGCTGCATTGCCCTACGGAATGTTTCTCACTTACATATTTGAGTTTTTCAATATTAAGCTTAAGGGAGAAACTACAGTGGCATTACGTCACTCTGACGTATTTAATGTGCATTCACTGCACTGTATGGACTTTGCCAAATGGGATGGTATTTGGTTAAAAGTTAGATCAAGAACTGATCAGTCTAGTATGCATCGCCAAATGTGACTCAATCCGCTTGTTCTCCTTGGAACTTCTTCAATTTTGACTTCAACCAACCGAATCCTTACCTTGCTGCTATGTCTACTGATCAAAATCCTTTTCTATCTGATCCACCCAATATGAATGCTTCTGGACCTTCTTATCGTAATGACAACCAAGCTCTACTCCTCTTCCTTTGGTTCGTCTATGTGATGATCAAATTTGCCATATTATCAGTAAATTGACCCTTGCCACTTCTAGTCGAAGCTCTGGAGACAGTGCTTCTTCTGTCAATGATCAGACTCTTGTACCACATATTTCTTCTATTTTTGAGACCATATCTCAGTTTAAAATTACTCTTAATCAACTTTCCATGATGTGAACATTCTCAATGGAAGAGTTTTTCATCACAATGAATCTGTCATGGACCGGATCCTAAAAGAGATAAATTTTTTAAAAGGCAAGCTTGAAAATTTTGAAACTAAGGCAGAGTGGGTAGAATACCATATAAGATCCAACGAGACTTAGACTCGAGATGCAACAAACACTGTCGACCATTGGACCGCATCTCTCTCTAGGCTGAGTCATCTCGTGGAGACTAACATCACTCTTTCTGCCGGTTCTGCGCCTGATGCTTCTTATTCTCATCTGCACCTCTGGACTCCGCTGACACAGCCTTCCTCCGACAAGCCTGTATCTTCAAACAAGCCAAATGTTTCTTCAGTGCATATTTCTTCTTCTGAAGACGACAAGTGACTGTGCTTGACTTATGTAGTAACCATACTTGGTACTGCTTATGTAATGCATGTTTATGACTATGTTTTATGACTTGAAACCATGACATGTAATATCTGTATATCTTTACTCTATTTTGTAATGATCTGAATGACTGCTCTAATTATGTATGAATGGTAATATCTCCTTGATATATTATGCTTAAATTGATTGCAAGACTCTTCAAACTTCTTTTTGATTAATGACAAAAAGGGGAGAAGAATATTGCATACATTAAGGAATGGAGTAAAATAATAACTCCATATATTCAGGGAGAGAAAAGAGTTCACTTATTCAGTTTGACAGGGGAAAAAGTAATGTTTTTCGATTACACTCCTGTCTATTTATTAAACTTCCTATATTTTTCCTTCATGCTTAAGGGTTTTGTCATCATCAAAAAGGGGGAGATTATTGACCCCAGATTGATTTTGATGATTACAAAACGATTAAGCAATTCTAAGCTTGATACAGGGAAGTTCGGTCGCCTTGCAAGTAAGTATTTTCGTGCAAAAATTGATTGGTAAGAGTATACTTCATTCTATTTTGCCTTAGATAATTTTATTGGCTTGGGAGTTAACTGGTTAGCTAACTTGTTATTCCATTTAGCTAGCTGGCACACCTTTCAGCTAACTGGTACAAAATCTCAGTGCTTGGCCGAACGTTCTTCATTTTTAGCTAGCTGGTTAGCTAGCTGGAGTTCTTTCAGTTAGCTAAGGTGCTCGTCACTGTGCTGGCCGAACGTTCTCCATTTTTAGCTAGCTGGTTAGCTAGCTTGGGATGCCTTGGAGCTAACTGGATTTCATTTTAGCTAACTCCAGTTGCCTGTTATCTTTCCTGGCCGAATGGTCTTCAATTTTAGCTAACTGTTGAGCTAGCTGCCGGATCTTTTAGCTAGCTGGCATTTCTTGGAGCTAACTGCTTAGGTAACTATTTTATCTTGGAGCTAATTGCTTAGCTAACTATTTTTCACAGGAAAAGTTCAAGCCATATGGATTCAAATTTTAGTTAACTGGAGAGCTAGCTACCTGTTGGTTAGTTAGCTGGAGAGTTAGCTACTTTATTCAAACGTGTGGCTTGCCTTTTGCTCAGTTAGCTAGTTAGCTAACTAGCTTGGATGGTTTCTCTGTTACTTTTGAACTTAGCTAGCTGGTGAGCTAACTAACTTTTCTTTAGTTAGCTATTGAGCTAACTCCTTTGCTCCTGAAACTCCTATAGCCATGAGCCTTCAAATTCTAGTTAGCTGGGGAGCTAACTACCAAAGCATGAATTCTTCTATCTGTCGTTTGAATTGCCTGTTAGTTAGCTGAAGAGCTAACTATCTTTTGCTTACTTAGCTACTGAGCTAACTAAGTGCCTTGCACTTTTTCTCCTGACTGTTTACTTTTGCTGTTAGTTAGCTGGGAAGCTAACTAGCAATCATTTTAGTTGCCTAAGGAGCTACCTCTGGATGCTTTTTTTCTGTCGTGGCCTCTCTTGTGAGCTAGCTGACTAGCTAGCTGGGGTTTCCTGCTTATCTCTTGGCCGAATGCATTCAAGTTTTCAGCTACCTGAAGTTATTTCCAGCCAACTGCCGCCTGAGTTCTTGAGTTTTCTTTTTCTCTCTTACTCTCTCTATTGCTATTTTCAGCTACATTTAACTTTTGATTTTTTGAATGGCTTCAGGATTCTTCCTTCCTCAAATGGAGATATGCATTCAATGCTTAAGGGAAACATCTTACAACGGTTATATTTTCTTTCCGTTTTTATTTCCATTTGTTCCTAATGTGTCTAACAGATATCTTTTTTATTGGATCATTATAAATAGTTGTGATTAGAAGCACACGATGACGATTTTGAAAAAGAAATTTTCAAGAGGAAGAAATCCAAGAAAAGAGCATTCACTACATATTGTTGAGTGGTTGATAAAGGAGTTGCTGTGCATTCAAGTTCATTCATTGCTCCAAAAAGTCGTCCGGATCATTAAAGATTTTCAAAGCAATCAAGGCTTTAGCTTCTTCGACCTCGTTCATTTATTGCTGAAATTATTGCTTCAAAAGTTGTAAAGTATACTCTGAATATTTGCTCATTATAGGAGCTTCTCTTTATCATTCTCTGATCTTTTTATAAAAGGGTTAGTGTTAACCCTTGATTATTGTTGGCTTCCTTGTGCCGTGAAACAAGAGGACTAGCCTAGGTTTGGCTAGGGGTTTTTGGCTTCCTTGTGCCGTGAAACAAGAGGACTAGCCTGGTTTGGCTAGGGGTTTTTGGCTGCCTTGTGCCGTATAAACAAGGGCTAGCCAGGTTCGGCTAGAGGTTGTAGTCGTTGTGATACGATTAGTGAAATTTCCAAAGGTTTTAGGAAGTGGATGTAGGTGCTGAGTTTGGCATCGAACCACTATAAACTTCTGTGTGTTTGTAGTTGTTTGTATCTCTATTGTTATCATTTTGTGCACTCCACTACACCGCTGCAAATCAAAATTAGGGTTTAAGCACATACATGCAATAGTAATTAATTTTTTAAATAATCTAATTCACCCCCTTCTTGGGTTACTACATTTGGGCAACAACTATTGTTAAAACAACAATAGAAAACACTAGTGGTTTTCAATTACTGTAGGTTTACTTTAAGGATCTGCCTTAAGTCCGTATATTTTTGTATTAGTTATGGATGAATTAACCAAACATATTGAAAATAATATCCCATGGTGTATGTTATTTGCAGATGATATAGTGTTAATTGATAAAATTAAATCTGGAGTAAATACTAAGCTAGAGATTTGGAGAGATGCTTTAGAATTTAAAGGTTTTAAGATTAGTAGAACTAAAACTAAATACATGAAATGTAATTTTAGTGGGAGTAGAAATATAAATAAAGAAATAGTGAAGATTACAAACCAAGAGATATCAAGGAGTAAAAAATTTAGGTATTTAGGATCAATTATCCAGCAAGAAGGTAAAATAAGTGAAGATATGAATCATAGATTAAAGCGGGATGGATTAAGTGGAGTGCTTTGGAAGTATTGTATGATCGGCATATCCCATTAAAATTAAAAAAAAATTCTATAAAATCGCTATTAGGTTAGCTATGTTATATGAAATAGAGAGTTGAATAATATTGAAACATGTGAATAAATTAAATGTAACATAAATGCGTATTTTAAGATGGATATGTGGTAAAACTTTAAAATATAGAATTATAAATAAACATATAAGAGAATGATAGGAGTAGCCCAAATTAAAGATAAAATGAGAGAAAATCGATTACAATGGTTTGAACATATACAACGTAAACCTTTAGATGCTCCAATTAGAAAAAGTGATTTTTTAACAATCCATGGTAAGGATAAAGGTAGAGATAGACCTAAAGTAATATGGATAAAAATAATTAAAAAAGATATAACTATTTATAATTTAAATATCGACTTGGTCTTGAATAGAGTAGAGTGAAGGAAGCAGATTTATGTAGCGGACCCCATATAGTTGGAAAAAGGCTTAGATGAGTTGAATTGAATATGATACAAAACAATAACTTTTTTTGTGCAAGATTGTATAATAATAGTTTAATTTATAAATCATTTAATTTATAATCTCTTAATCCATGAAACTCAACTCTATTATTGAACTTAATTGATCCAAAAAAAAAAAGTCTAGAAATCTTTGTAATTTTTAATCAACCACTATTTTAAGATTAGCTATTGAGTACTTCTTATTTATGATTTAACTTTTAAAACAAATAATTAGATATTTTATTTATAAATTTTCAAAGCGTAAATAATTTTAGCTTGATTAATTATTCCACTAAACCATATGTGCTGAGTGTTAATGCATTCAAACATGGTCGAAGGTCTGGTGGGTGAAATTTTCATTACCAATCCGGATACCGGCCGATGCGGGACATGAAACAAAATTTAAGACTCAAAAGCACGAGTCTGGGTCAAGTTGGCTCAGACGCAGAGCCAAGCCGCCGCAGTGGTTGGTGGTGCCGCTCTTTCACACGTGCAAAAGAAACAAAAAATAACTCAGTGGAGCGAACGCAAGCACAGCGGCTACGGACGACGCCATCTTCTACGAATAAACCATAGAAAAAAGAAACGTATGAGATCACTTCATCCACCGTCGTTTCTTTCCGTCACGTTTAGTCGTCGTTTTCCCTTCATCTAACGCTACGAACGAACGGGTCAGATTTGTCAGAAGTTCGACGGGGCGGCGCTTCTGACCGTCCGCATACAAATTTAGGTACACTCGTCATTAATATAGCGTCGTCCTAGCGACACCCCACCAAGTCCAACCCTTCTCGCTTCTCTCTCCCTCTCCCTCCATCGGTGGGAGCGCTGCTTTCCCCTTATTTTCGCCCTAATGCTCGGGGGGCTAAACCCTAGCCCTCTCGGTTTCTCTCCAGGTAAAGCCCCTTGCTTAGATTCTTCTTCAGGTAGTGCCTTTATATCGCCATCTCCTTTTCTTGTTGGTTTGATCGCTTGCCGTGCGGACAAAGACCTAGATTCTCCGTTCGCTTTTGCATCCTTTGATCAAGTGAATCCACAGGCATGATTTTGATGATTTTCAAGGAAATCTCTTGATAATGGGTTATTTGAATGAATTTTTGGCTGAATTTTCCGTTGAGAGTTGGGATTAATGCAGACTAAGATTTGTATGTCTACATTTCATGATCATGGGGTTTAATGGTGCAAAAAGATGATAGCTTTGTGATGGTTATGTAGGTATTTTGCTGATTAAAGTGGTAGATCGCGTTATGTTGTTTTTTTGATATATCTCCTTGCCTGTCTCGGTAAATTTCAGACAGAAAGGATTAATAACCTATATTTTGCAGTTTTGATCGGTAAATTTCAGACAGAAAGGTTGAGGAGGTTGTTTTCTTGCACTGCTAAATATAGGTTGACATGAGTTGACTTGCTTTGCTCTGTACACCCACACATGTGATTATGTTGTGATGAACTATATCATGATTGGCATTTTTGTTGCACACGTAGTGCTTTGGGTCATATTTGTTTATCGAGATTTGCAATGTGCGAGGCCATTACAAAAATGTCTTACAAATGAACATCGATTGCTTTTGTTATACTTGATTCATTCACTTAAATGTTGTGGAAGATACGTGCATATTATGCATTATGCAGAAGATTTATAGTTATATGTCATGAGCTTACTATCTAGGAGAGGGAAAAATGAGATTTCATGGAGTAAACTACTTAGATCAATTGTAATTTAGAGAGGCTTAAGAAGTACTGGCGGGACAGGGAATGGGTGGTCTGTTACAAAGCAGGTTTGACCCCCTATTCTTGTGAACCTAGTTTAGTGGCATAAAATTAATGATTGTTTTAATAAAATACATTGTGGAAACACCAAAAGAACCTTCAGATATAAGAAGATTTCTTGCTTTCATTAATTAAGAAAAATTTAGCCTTAAGAATAAGGTCTGAGACATCAGACTTGGTTGCTACTGATTCTGGTAAAGCTCATAGTATAGTATCAAAAGATAAAGTGGCGAGAATCTACAAGAAGTATACTGAGTGAGCATATAAATGTTATCAGCTTGAAGCATTAATTGGAATTACTAGATCTCAAAAAGTAACAATACACACACACACATGCAAAAGAGAAGCTTCAAGATAATTCAGAAGTCATTTAACATTTGTAATTTCTTACTGAGATTTAAGGTAGTGAAGCCTGATATAATTAAGATTTTTAGGTATGTACCATTGGGCTTGATTTGTACTCATAGAAATAGCCTAGGTTTGAAGATTATGAGGTGACATTGTAACAAGAATGACATACCATCCTAATATCAAATTAAAAGTTCTCTAGGACTGGAGAGCACTTAGATTTTGTGTTCTAGGATCAGCATATGTATGCCTGTTAAACAGGACTTTTCATGGTACAATTGATGGAAGAGAAATCGATTTTACTTGATCTAGATTTGCGTAAGTTGGCAATTTTGATTCAGTCACATGAGACACAGCAAGCTTTCTCCCCTGACGTAAATGAGGGATCTTGTAGAAGACAACTGATTGATGTCTAGTGCAAATAATGGTCCTTTATTAGTAGTCGATAAAATTAAAAAAAGTTGTCTGTCTCGTTGAATAAGGAAACCGCTTTGTTGTTTTGTCTGGGTGGCAGCACATAGACATGGACTTAACTAATCATGACATATTAAGTTTTTAATAATTGTGCAAGCGCTGGATGCTTTTCTTCTCATGGCCACTAGTACATAACTTTATAAGGTGGTAGATTAAGGGTGCATTTGGCATTGCTTAAAAAGGTATTTATCTTTTAAAGTACAAAAAGTTTTTGATGGAAAAATTATTGGGTAATATCATTTGAGAAGTGCTTCTGAAAGAAGTAGAAGCCAAAAAAAAAAAAAAAACACTTGTAGGAGAAGCTTGAAAAACAAAGTTCTAACCTCTTGTTGAGATTGCTCCTTGTCTATCAAATTTGGTAAGCTTACACCTAAAAAAGTAGTTCTGCAATATGTGATAACTGAATCAAAATGTACTTGCTAATTGAGAACTTAAATGATGCGAATTTTGTGCATTACTTTTAGAAAGCAGAAGCAACATTAAGCAAGCCTTAAGCTTGTCAAAAATGTATGATTTCTTAGTTGTTCAAGTTTAAGATGGCTATTGGAATTCTTTCTTGTAGAGGAAGAATATCTTGTATTATAAAAATTGGAATGATATAAATAGGGTGTGGCAACTTGTTTGTGTTGATATAATTCTTATGTATCCTCACTTTTAATATATGGAGTTGTCTACAAGCCACTAACCCTAACTCGTTTGGGATTAAGGCTTAGTAATAGCAGCAGCAGCAGCGGCGGCAGCGGTAGTTGTTGTTGTCTAAAAGCCTTTGGCAGGAAAAAATGACTTGGGAAACGCTAGACAAAATAATGCATTCTTCCATTGTTTCAACCATATCATCTCAGGCTTCAGCGTTATGTTTTAAGAAGGGTTTTGTGTAACCTCCATGAGAATGGGCTTTCCTTTTAGGTGATTAGGATCCTTTAGAATCAGCTTTATTGATCTAGATATAGGTTTCTCAGAGTTTGGTGTACTCTTCTAGTCCAAGTAGGATATATAAAGAAGACATTTAACTTAGGTTATAATCTTCCACTACATGTCCTAATTCATATGCGCAATGTTGCCTAAATTGTGGATCTATATTTGACGTGTTACTCTTCTGTTAGCCATAGGTGGTTGTAGAGGATGACGAGTCTCTTAGATTGTTGCTCTTAAAACAAGATTGGGAGAATGCTTTGCTTTTACATCATGATTACTTCTTTATATTCATTAGACTAGATGTTAGTGCAGCAACATACCAGTGATCGGCAGCTTTTCAAACTACTGATGATGCATAAATTCATTTGAGGCAGAGGGAGAGAGAGTCCTTGCTAGTTGAACATATGCTCTAGGGAACAGATTTACTATGAATTTCTCTTGAAAACTCTCTTTTCTCCTCTCTCTCCCTCTTATGGATATTTGATTCTTTGCTTAGCGATTAAGTTCAAACAATTTCATCCTAGAACCCATCTTGAGCATTGCTTTTAGTGTATGTTATTGGCATATTTGTGTAACTTGAAAAACTATTGAATGGGTTGTTTCCCTGACTGGTCTTATATGAGCATTGCTTTGACAAAATTTCACAAGATAACAAGATTTGCGGCTGAACCCTTTATTTTTTTTATGTTATTTGTTGGAGGTGTTATATTTGGCAATTGTTTAAAGAGTGGTGGGAACCAAGCAGCTGAGGGGCATAGAGTGCATAGTTGCTACATGGGTGTTTTCCTCCAAACATAGCAACAATAAAGCAACTCCTTTTGTGGCAGTTTCAACAACGACAGCTATATTAGATGCTGATCATTGTAGTAGTTGTTGTCGTGATGTTGTCCGTGCCAGAAGGTGATGATTGAAGCAAATAAAGGAAAAAAAGGGAGTGGAGAAGAAAGGAAAGAAGTAAGTAATATTTTGAAAGGTTGCATGCAGGCATTAAAGGACTGCTTGGTGCATGTACAATATGCAAGCTGTGTATGTGAGCACATATGTGGTCAGTGTTTTTTTAACCATATAGAAGTAAATAAAATACATTAAGTACAACAAAAACAACAGTAATGATGTCATGTTTTTTTGGATAAATAATCAGGGGAGGAATTAGGAGGGTACCAGGGCCATTGTCCCCCTGAAGATCTGAGAGATCCTTAAGCTCCTATATTTAAGGCTTGTTTACAATCATCCGGAGACTCTTCTCATGTGGTCCCCCAAAGGTTCCAATATTTTCTCCAATGTAACTGTACCCTCTCGTTCATTGATTAAGTAGGATTGTATGACTACTAATTCTATTATGAACTTAGGATTGTATGGCTACTAATTCTGTAACGAACTTCTCCTACTAATTTATATTGTTAATTTAGTTCAGAATTGGAATTCCTTGTCTGAAAATGTAACTAATCAACTCAACACATCTAAGCCTTTTCCCAACTACATGAGTCGGCTACATGAATCTGCTTCCTCTATTTAGGACTAAGTTGATGATCAAATTATCGGGGACGTCCTAGTCTTTTGCATAGTTTGATTTAGTATATTTATGTTTTAGGGGATCTGATGGAGTTTTATGCTGGCTGTCAGCTACCTAACGCAATCCAACATGAAAATATGCCCTTTTCCAAATTTAGAATGGAACTAGTTCTTTCCTCCGTAGACCGGTCACCTACTAATCTATTTAGTTAGAAATCATCTCAGAATTGGAATTCCTTGTTTGGTCTAAATAGTTCCATTATAGGAATATATTCTTTTCAAATTTAGAGTGGAGTCAATCCCTTTATCCATAGTTTGGATGAAAATCTGTGCACCATCAAATATAGCCTCAAGGCCATCCCATCCATGCTTACAGAGGCGCCCCCCCCCCCCCCCCCCCCAACACCAAACACACACACTCAGAGAGATTTCTCTTATTTTTTTCTTTCTCCTTCTTGTTTTCTAGTACATGCATTTTTATATTTTTCTCAAATGAAGCATTAATTGTTTGCATGTGTTTTATAACACACTTTCTATGTGCACTTCAAACAATACTAATAAAAAAGCTTGTCACTCTCGATTAAGATTACATTTAATTGAGCCCTCTTTGCTCTACCTATGGATGGTCTTTGACCCTCTTTTCATCTGTTCACATTGTACTTTATCAATAATAGTGTTGTCAAAGGCGAATCTAAGGCACAAGGTATAAGGCACCGAGGGTTAGATGCTTCTTATATCTTAAGGGCGGGTTAGGCGCTTTTTATACATTAGGTAAGATATCTTTATCTTGGCACACAAGGTGGAAAAAAAAAAAAAAACGTATACTTTTAATTTGATTTAAAAAGCAAGAAAGGCTTTGTAAGCTATATTTGTAATTTTTTTTTTAATACTCAACTCAAGTCATCTAAGCCTTTTCTCAACTACATGGGGTCGGCTACATTAATTTGCTTCCTCCATTCTATTCTATTCAGGACTAAATCGACATTCAAATTATAAATAGTTATATCTTTTTTAATTATTTTTGTCCATGTTAGTTTAGGTCTACATCTATCTCTATGCTTACCATAGATTGTTAAAAGATCACTCTTTCTAACTGAAGCATCTAAAGGTCTTTATTGTATATGTCCAAACTAATATAATTGTTTTTCTCTCATTTTATCTTCAATTAGGGCTACTCCTATCATTTATCTTATATGTTTATTTTTAATTCTATCTTTTAAAGTTTTACCATATATCCATCTTAACATGCGCATTTCTGTTACATTTAATTTATTCACATGTTATTTTTTTTAATCTATTATAATTATTAGACCATGTTGACTTTATGATACACAATCCATACATAATTATTTTTTAATCCTATAAAAAGCTAAAAATTAGAATGCAAGAGATGGAACAACCAAAATTATGTTATCTGAGAAAAAGGAAGAAAAATATTAAGGAATTATAATTTCAGCTGAGAAAGAAAAGATTTTCCATTAAGCTAATAGGCTAAATTTTTTATTATTATGATTTTTTAAGCTTTTTGTTTCTATTATGTTTTATGAATCTTGTTTACATAAATTATTTTATTCATTTTAAAAAAATATGTGTTACTTTGCTTAGGCGTGCTTTGTGCCTTGCACCTTGCGCATGGGCTCCAAAAGCCCTTTGCGCTTAGGTGCGCCTAATACTTTTAATAATACTGGTCAATAAAATGTCTAATGTTTCTAATCAAAACAAAGAATGGAACATCTATTATTATGCCACTATTTTACTGGAAAAGTCAAAAATCATCCATGAATTACTCTTCAGAATTTACTTAGATATTTTTGGTTCCTTGTTTCAATATTCACAGATTCAATAGGGATGAGAACTAACATTATGCCTTTAGTTTTCTGAATCACCTTCATAATAATTACATTGTCAAAAAAAATCTTGACTGAAACATGATCCTGAAATAATCTGGCTGGGTAGATATTAGGTTAGATGATTGTATTCTCTTTGAATTTATTTAAATTATTGAACAATATAAATTAAATTAAAAATGATTCCTAATGCAATACTAGTTTCTATGAATAAAATGGAAAAGTAAACACAACTTAAATTATCCTTACAATTGCAAAGAAGTAAATTTGGTCATTGCGTATAGTTAGGCCAATATAAATGTTGCTAATACAATTATCCCGGGTGTTGGGCCGCTCCCCCGGGATCGGGTGGCAGCAGGCCAAGCCAAGGAGGAGCAGCTGCTTCATCTCCTCCGGCACGTAATCATCGGCAAGCCGGGAATCTACGGCGGCAAGAATTCGACCCTCGCTATGGAGACTCCAGACCCACTCGACGGTCGTCTCGGAGTTGGGGGGATCGGATCGCGGCCGCAGACGACGACGAGGACGACAGTGCCAAAGGCATAAACGTTGGACTCGCGAGTGAACTTGTGGTTGATGATGCACTTGGGGGCGATGTAGCTGTGGGTGCCGGGGACGTTGTGGTCCGTGTAGGATTTCTTGCCGGTGCTGACGGCTTGGGCAAGGCCAAAGTCGCCTAGATGGGCTTCGAAGGTGGAGTCGAGCATGATGTTGCGGTGGACGATCATTTAATTCAACTCATAGTGGAGGTAATAGAGGGCAGAGGCGACACCGGCAAGGAAGTTGTAACGGCGTCCCAGATGAGCAGCTGCTGGCTGGGGCCACAGAAGACGTGCTGCTCCATGTCGCCGTTGGGCATGTACTCGTAGACCAGCAGCATCACGCCGTCATTATGGCACCACCCTGTAGCATAGGAACAAATATTAGTTTTAGATCTCACCGAGGTAAGAGTATTTACAATTTAGATTAGGACTCGCTATGTGCTAACGTTACCCAATATTGACCATTGTCGCTCTTTCTTATGGAATACAATTTAGTGGGGATTGAGTAGAACAGGAGAGAGTGATGAAGCATATCTTATCTTCATCTTCAATCATCCATGGCCGATGGATGCATAGATGGGACAATGAGAGGTTGAACCAAAGACAAAATATGCAGATAACTGCTAACAATACAGTACCTCATTTGATTTGTGAAGAACATATCCAAGTGACATATTAGATATGTGATTGTACAACAAAAGTGGCTTTTTTGGATTGTTATGATGGCTATAACCAGGTGATTGTTATGTGAATATATGGCCTTAAAATTATCTTCATTCAACATTAAATATAAAATGAAAACTTCTGAAAGAACATTTATGTGTATGTGTGGAATAACAAAAAAGATGCGTCGTCCAGATGAGTTCCTAATTTTAGGACTCTCAGCTCGCCAATAATGGATTTGTGAGTCTTAAATAGTTTGACTCAAAACAATTCTTCTAATCAACCTAAAAGAAAAGAAAGTAACAGGAGGGGAGAAATAGGAGAACAGAAAGTGGAAGACAGAAGGAAAAAATTGGGAAAGAAGGTTGATGAATATTTAGGAAATAGATCTATAAACAAGCTAGTTGCAATTCAAAGTAACCCAAAAAACACGCAAATTCATTGTATGCATGTACGTATGCATCTATGTAGGGACACACACACACACACACACACTCTAATCTATTTCACTGGTAGAGTAGATGTTTTTGGGGTATTTTTCAATTGATTTTGAGGCTTGCCTTTCTTCTTGCTGGAAAAAAAAGCCTAAGTAGAACTTGTGGACTATGGTCTTGCTGAAAATGACTAAAAAAGCTATAGAAAATTTATATATAAATTAGCACAGATACCAAGAAAATATAAAGTAAACAACCTACTTTCAGAAAGGATTTACATAGTATTTTCAAATCTGAAACAAACCTAAAATAAATGACATTTGCCTTTTTTGTTCTTTGTGGGTTTTTTCCTTTTTTTTTTCTTTTTTCTTTTTGTTTGGTGGGGGGGTTGCTCATTGAGGGGCTTGTTATTTCTTTGCTGTGGGCATCCTCTTCGCTTGTATCCTCTCTCCTTATTCTTTAAGTTGTCATCATCATCATTATCAACATGTCTTATAGTTTTGAACTTTAAAGAGGTTATCATCGTAGGGCATGAGGTTCGCATTTTCCAATGTTGGTTTTGAGTTTTGACAACCAAGGTGTCAGATGTTGAGAAATAAGAAATGTGTTACCTATTATGGTTTTACCTACTTCTGCAGTAGGTTTGAAGCTGGAGTCTACCTTTTCTTTGCAGGCTTCATGTCAGTTATGCTTGTCCCACTGAATCTGTGAGTTGTGGCATAGTTTGGCATGCCAGCTAATTTGTACCTTTAAAGATTGTCTGATTTGTAAATGGGTCCGATTGACCCATGTTTGATTAATTAATTTTTCCTCCCATGCAGCATACAAGTGAAAAGATATGACACTTGCAGTATTTGTTAAGATGTTATATGGAAGAAGAATGCTGCTGATTAACCCCATCATGAAAACATCATTGGTGTTTATTTTCAGGGTGAATGTTGGTAGTTACAATTTAACCTTGAGTAGAATATTTGTGAAGCTTTGGGACAATGTGATGCAAATTATCCTGATGCTCTATACCTTTTTAAGAGAGTTTTTGAGCTTGATCATCTTTCAGAACATGATTGATGGGAATGTTCTAGGCAATATATGTGAGGAAAAAAATTGCTCAATTTATTGTAATAATTGAAGTTGATGAATTCTGATGAGAAATATGGTTTGGTTTAGATTTTTCTGATTTGTTGCCATTGCTTTTTTTTTTTCATATCAAAAAGTGGTGCATAAGCATTTTGTTTCTATCCTCATGTCAACTGAAACATCAGTCTGCCTTGTATATTATCTCCTTTATTTCTGTCAAATTTTTTTTTAACTTAAAATTTTTGCATCTTACAAAAGAAATATGATTCAAAATAGAGCCGACCCCAACTAGTTTGAGATCAAAGGCTTTGTTGTTGTTGTTGTTATTATATTTCTCTATCATTTTTATGTCTGAATCCTAAGCCATATCTGATATGCTTTCCTTTATCCATTCTTTGATATTGTCAATTAATCCTTTTCATCTTACTTGTTGACTGGGAAAAGATCATTCTCCTGAGGCACCTCTAAGATGAAGCTGATGGCACTTTGCCATATTGTCAATGATTTGTTGGGTTTGACGCCAGTTGGCCCATTATGTGCTGGGTGCTATTAAAACAAATATTTGTTCACACTATCGGATTCCAGGCTTTTGTTTGAGTGGAGACAATAGCATACTGTTTGTTCAAATTTGTGGTCCTGTGTAAGGTTCTGTGCAATTATTGCTGAAGTTAAAAGTTCTCCTCTACCTCTAAAATCTGCTAAAGAGGTATGAGTATTTTTCTTCTTTTGCAATCATTTTATTGGTTGTGCTTGATCATCGTATCTCTCTTGTTCTTGATTTATAGGAAACTTTTAGCATGGGGGCGTTCTGCTGTTGTCCATGTTCAGAGGACTTTGAAGAATATGCCCATCCAAGCAATCCTATTTACAGGCACTGCATATGCTTGCGATACTTTTTTCACCAGCTATTCAGTGGGGTAATGTTATATAATCAGAGGTTCTGTTTACATTCCAAATACTATATTTTTCATGTCTGATTTTGGTGCAACCATCCATAAATGATATCTTTGGTAGCTGTTCTGCTGGTAGAATCTACAGTCTTTGCCATCAGTCTTCAAAGAAATCTGTATTTGTGTGGGAAATTCTTGTTCTACGAACATGCTTTTTGGGCTTTCGGGTGGGGGGGGGGGGGGTGTGCAATTCATGAATGTTGCAGTGTGCAAATAATGAATGTTGTGGTGTGAATTTGACCAACTTTGGACTGTAACTGGTTACAGCCCCAAATACGCAGTTTGATATATATAATGAATGCCATTACTATCATACTACAATGATTCATCTGGTTTATTATCATCTGTAAATGTCAGTTAATGGTAGTGCTACACTTTATGAACCTCTTTTGATGTCAAGCAGATCATCAGTTCTTCATAGAGCTATGTTTGAAGGTTATCTTTGTAAAAACTTTTCTGGTCCTTTCTCCTCTTTGTCATACATTCGACAGTAATTCTTTTTTTACTCATCTTCATTCCCATTGTAGTATAGTGCAGTGTTTCAAAGACTAGATGGCCGGCCAGTTTCTTCCCCTGTTCAAGCAGTAACTCCATTGGCATCAACAGGCATAAGCACCACTTCAGCTGACAGTTCATTGTCTGAGACCTACCACCTTGTCGCACGGCCCCCACCTTATGAGACAGACTCTAGATTTTCTCGTTTACAACGTGATGGGTTGGTCTCAAGGAGGGAGAAGTCTATGAGCCACTTGCAAGAAGAGTCACAGACCCTTAGAAGAAATGAAAGTAGCTCTGCAATGGAACATTTAGGTTCTGTTAAAAAAAGGAACAGTGCAGAAACTGAAGAAGAATGCAAATCTAGCCACTCTGAATCAGAGAAAAATCTGTATGCAAAATCTTATGGTACTGGTTATGTGATAGCGACTTCAGAAGAGGAGGATGTTTGCCCTACATGTCTTGATGGTAACCTCGTTTCTTTTTTGTTTTCATGATCATATTTTTATGCCTTCTCTTTTTTAATAAATAGTTGCAGTATGTGTTGCTTCAATTGGTTGTGGCAAGTGCCCTAATATGAATTATAATGAAAGCACTGTATATTATTGCATTTGTGAATTGTAACCAAGGAATCATGGTTTTGTTCCATCATCTTTTCTTTGCATATTGTTTAATTTATTTGCCGTCCTTTTCATTTTACAGAATATACTCCTGAAAACCCAAAGATTGTGACAAAGTGCTCTCATCATTTTCATCTAAGCTGTATATATGAATGGATGGAAAGAAGTGATAGTTGTCCAATTTGTGGCAAGGTATCCACTGTTCTATTATTTTCTTTATGCTGTGTTTATTCTTACTTAATATATTTATTCATTTTTGTTCAGTTGCGAGAGTTTTAAACTACTAAAACTGGACATTATTTGTTTACTTATTTCTCATTTCCTTTCTACAATTCTCAGAAATTGCATGCAAGGTTTTCAAAATTTGGTAAACTAATGATTTTGAAGTTCTTTCCTTCGGTTGATTTTTGTATCATTTCCATTATTTTTAAGTTAAACTTTTAATATGTTTACCTCGTCAAGAAATCTTGCTTCAGCCTTCTGCTAAATAATTAAATGGATAGAACACATTTAATATCAATAGATTTTCAATATTTTCCATGTGTGCTTTGTTGATTTGTTAGAACTTTGATGATGTCTCAGGAGATGGAATTCTGTGAGAGCCCATGATTTATCTTCTCTACATTTTGGTAGAGAAATACCAGAGCATGTAGTGTTGGAGGGAATGTTTGTAAATAAAAGGTTCTGCAGGCCCAACCATGAGCTATCAACCGACAGAGCAGAGTATTCAAATACATCGACATGTCCATAAGTAAAAATTCTGTAGCACATCGATTAACAAGTGTTTTCAGATGCTATTGTGGTACCTTGTGTTATGTATCCTAAGCAGTGTTTTGAGAGCTACAGCACTGTTGCCGATAATAAAAGCAGTGTTGGAAAACCTTGTGCCTTTGCTGCTTCTGTTTTTCCTTTTCTCCCTGTTCTCTTATTAAATGGAAATTCTGTGCTAAAGAAATCAGAGATTAGCGAAGTTAGATTCAGGAGTGATTAAGTGATGTCAATGCTGAGTGCGTTGGGTATGCTAGGCATACAGGCTATTTCTTATGTCATTCTTACCTTTTGCAAGGTCATGATTCTTGCAAGACAGGTTTTGGTGCATAGATTCTGCATGGAAATTACTTTTCCGTTGTCTTAGTGATGCCCCTTGAGGGCTGGAAGTGGATGGGGTATCCTAGCCTGTTATGCTGTCACAGAAGCAGGGATCCTTTATAATAAAATTGAGCCTTTGGAAGAAGAGGCTAGAAGAAACCTTAGCAGCAACTGAATACAATGCCGAATGGCCTCCAACAGACCCACACAAATTAACATCTAGGCAAGCATTGTATTCATGGCACAAGCAAATAGATGTCAGCTTTTCAGGGGAGTTATTTATACGGGTGACGTAGATGAGAATGGCCCTTCATTCGGATCACAGTAGCTGCTTTATTTTGATTGTGATCCATGAGTTGATGGCTCCTTTCCTATCATATATATGTGTTGCCTGATGTTGAGATGCCTGATGTTGAGATGTAGTTGTTCTCCTGCATCAGTGTTCCCGACTTTGATATGGCATCAGTGTTCAAATTATGTGGTATCGGTTCCTGTGGATGCTTTGTTGTGATCTAGATCGAAACACTCATGGTCCTAGCTGTTACAGTTGTCTGATACCTGTAATATGCATGGAGCATGTTCCAACTTAAGTTAGGCATCTTCTATTGTCAAAGAAATGCCACTTAGATCAGTGAACATGATTGCAGTTGGTGCCTTGTTTTGATCCAGATCCAAGCACTCAAGGTCTTAGAAGTTCTAGTTGCCTGATGTTTGTAATATAAATAGAGCATGTTAAGGCACTGATGAACATGGTTACCGTTGGTGCTCTGTTTTTCATAGATCCAAGCCCTAACTGTTCAAGTTGAGCAAACAACAAGAATAATTAACTATTATTACTATTATTTCTTAATTCTAAATTAATTGGAATCAGTTTCATAAATCTTCTTTTCTCTATTCTATTTGGTTTATGATCATATATTATATAAGATGGAAGAATACAATGATAATAGCTACTGTCATTATTATGAAGCACTAATCTTAAACTAATTAGGGTTTGAAGGCTCAAGAGGTAATAAAAAAGGGGGTAAGGAGGATGAATAGCGTTATAAAAAAATTAACACTAACACACCAATAATTTATAGAAAAATAAATGGTGCAAGAGATTTTATACTAGAAAAATTTATAGAAAATTTTCAAGTTTCCTATTTGGGTATTTGACTATTCAATCTTTTTTTCAATTGAAGATCAAACCCTTCTACTACTTTTCTTTGGTTTAAGAAGTGCCTTTACTAGCAATTCGAAAATTTTAACTCTTCTTTTGAAGAGAACATTCAAAAATTGACACCTAAGAATGTGGATTTCTTAATGGGGCTTTAAACTTGGATTGAATTGCTAAGGTAGTGTTTGAATGCCAAAAAGTTATTTTAGGAATAGAAATATGAATTTTCAAGAAATAGCTTATTTTCCTTGTTATTCCATATTTTTGTTTGGTTTAAAATATGATGTTTCATATTATTTCAATGTAATTAATGCAGTGTTATTCCAAATGGTGTTTGGATGATATGAAAATAAGCCTATATTTCATTAAAAATAAATAAAAAATATTTTAGAAACCCTAAAAATACCCCTTAACCAATGAGAAGAAAAAATGGTTTATCAATTTAATTTTTAATGTAATTAATTAAATTAAATTAATTTTGGAATGCATTCCAGATTTTACCAAGAGCCATACAATTTCAAGCTTTTTTTTTTTGTAAATGATTTAAATTATGATCCCTCCCCCTCTTTTTTTTTTTTTTTTTTTTTTGACCTTTTTTGCTATTAGCTCTTTGAAACCCTTCTACTACTCGTGACCTGTTTCCTCTAACAAGAGCTTCTCTCGACTGGGCAAAAGATAGCTTGGATTCTCCTTTGCATAAATCTATTGGATAAGAACATGTTACATACGATTTAACCTCATAATTTCAAGGATGGGATCATGTTAGGAGGACTAGGATGGAGTAACTTTTGCTGGTATGTGTTTGAAGAAATGGGGAGGGGCTCATGGAGTTGTGCCAGTGAGCTATATTTTCAATATGCATAATTAATCTATGCTCATGCTGAGCATCAGGGATCCCCTGCCAAGCTCTTCAGATAGATAATGGATCTTCTGCCACATATCTGTCACACTCCAAAAACATAAGGCTATTACACAATGTCTCACCACCTTGTCTTCAAGATGAACCAAAGCCCTTCTTTTCCGATATAGGTCACATTAGTGGCTCTCCATGCAAACCCTAACAGTACTTCTCATCTGTATCCGCATGCATCAGTGAATATCTGCCTGTTTACATGTAATCTGTCCAGAAATGATAACAGTTGATTACTGCAACGTTCAGGGGAAGCATCAGTCAGTCTCAGTCTGTCATAATATCACTAATGCCTGAAGAAAAGCGGCAGCCAGCCAAGGATGTGCCGGGATTCCTGGGTTGCCCACTGCTATTGTATGGAATTTCCTGCCTCGATAATTTCTCTGATCAATTGCTTGTTTAGCTAGAATAAGATTCAAACCTGACATTCTGACCTATATTTTGAAGTACGACAGAAACAATCAGATAAATGACTCTGGAGGCTAGCAATAATAAGAAAGTTTACAACATGAACAGCTATGGCAGTCGAGAGAGTGCAGTGCAGTACAAAGCTTTCATAGTTTTAGCGAGAAGAAAAAAATAACCACTTTACTAAGCTATATGGTGGCATTACAAATTATATATATATATATAAAGAGCAAAGCTCAAACAATAAGTATTCAACAGAACAAGGAATAACGAGAAATGCTACCTCTTGAAGACCACCATTAAAAACACAAATGGGCTTTGGAATCCTTCATACACTTCTGACACACAATAGGGTGGAGGCCAGGGACATCCTAGATGGAATATGCCCATCGAGAAAAAAAATACCAAGGCAAATCCAATTTCCCAGTTAGCAGCTTGGTAATAAAAGGCAAAGCTACCTAATCCCTGAGGCCTACCCAGACCCCATAACCAACCAAAACCACAACTCAAACCTCCCTCAGAAAAAGAGAGGCTTTCTTCAAACGTCAGATATTCACAGATAGCTGGTTAAAGGAGAGGTCAAGCCTTCAACTTCATCATAGTAGATCCGCTGCTCAATCTATACAAGGAACAGAATACAGCAATCAGATTGATGAGAAAACAGCCAGAAATAATAATTTGAACAATGGTTAAATGTACTTACAGCAAGCTTGTGAACGTAAACTGACATGAACCGTGGTCCCAATCCCAAAACTCTGGCTTCAGAAACTAGGACCTGCAAATGACCAACAAAAAGAGTCGTAGAAGCTCAGGAATCTCTAGCCTGATAAGGAACGCAACGATTAAGTAATGCTAACAGAATTCCATGTTGCTGACATGAGATCCATAGAAGTTAAAATAATTGTTTAGTTTGCTTGACAGATTGCAGATATAAGGCTGTAACTAATTGTACCTGTTTTAATGAGACCAAACACCACTTATCAAATCCACACCTGTAAAACAAAAACATAATCTTTCTTCCACACACTTATTCTAATAAAATGAAAAAAGCTCACAATGAATTTTCTTCTGTATCAATTTTGTGGAGTTTATTATTATTCATCGATTTCAACAAGAAATACAAGAAAGAACTCACATGACAAGAGACAATCTTTGATTTACCTCCAAGGAAATTTGGCATGCACTTAATAGTCCGATATGAGAAAAGGGCATCAGTTGCATCAGTTGTGGGCCTAGTCCTACGTGCTGTAGGAGTAATAGAGGTTGACCTTGTTCTCTTTCCAGTACTAGAGGACAAACCTGCATCTAGAGAATATTCTGTGGGTAGGGTCGAGGCATATGTAGTCGGACTGTTTGGGGATACATCATTAAATAGGTTATCAAAAGGACCGGATGATGAGTTTGAGACTCCACCACATTGTTGTGATGGTTGGCCGACGTTGATGTCCTCCAAGTTGATCTGATCCACCTCGTCGTCCGAGATATCATTATTCGATACTCCTTCTGGAATAGCACATGTATCCCTTCGTCTACCAGTGGTTGTATTCTTTCAAAAAAAAGGATATCTATGTCATCGTTTGCAGAAAATGACTTACCCTTAATCCGAGCATACTACTTGTTAACCTGTTAAGAATTTTTAAAATTAATTATTATAATGTTATCAAAAGCATGCTACGTATGATATCAACAACAATCGATCACTCATCGAGATGACCTCCTCCCACATATGTTCATCACCAAATGTCGGCACTTTTAGTACATGATCCCATTCCCAACCAGATCGATTAGCTAAGTTATAATACAAGTTGAAGGTCTTCTTTAGTACCTTCAACCGATTCTTGAGGTTTCTATAACTGAAGGACTTATTTGTTCGTGCGTTGAATATATTGGTCATCTTCTTTCATGTTTCTTACAAAAAGTATCATTGTGATAGTTACCTTCGTCATTCTCTTGCCTCATCAAGGCAAGCATTATCATATCAAGAGCATTTGTCCAATTAGGTTCATGTACAGATTGATTGTCTTTTTGAATTTAGGCATCTTATCTACCATGTAGAACAAAGAAACAAGAAAATGAACAAAAGAAGGAAAAGAAAAGGTTGCATTATCAGCATATTCAATGATCAGGCGAATTTTTTTTTTGATTAATATAAACCAAATTAAAGCATGATAGCTGCCTTCTAAAGTAATAGGTTTCATACATCACTTGACCTTGTGATCTACTACACAGAAATCAATTCAAACATACTAAATATATTGGAATTTCAGTGACATATTTCTCTAACAATTTCATAATCTCTAATACTCAAGTTAAGATGGAACCTTAAATTTTGTAGCACTTACGAAACACCAACCATCAACAAACAAACCCGACAAGATAAATTAGTATCTACAAAAAGTGTTAGAGGAAAGGAAAGATAAAAGAAAGAATAAGATGAATCAAAAACCAAATATGGTTGAAAACATTGCAAAATTCATGAAATCCGATATGATGAAGTTAATGTAATCACCATTCTCCTTTTCTAATCTTTTCCCTTTTGAATGCAGGTGCCATGTCATCACCTGTTCATAGTGGTGAATGTGGTGATGACCTTCTGCATTTTTCAATTCTTTTTGAAGCTTGTTAGATGCAAAGGAGTTTATGCTAACGGGTGCAGTTGAGATGATGTCTAATTTGCAAAAAATTTAAGGGCATTACTTCTAGGATGCTTTTGTACTGTGCAAATCATGCAGAAGTGTCTGGTGCTCCATTCTGGTTCTTTCTTACATTGGAAGGCCTGATGGGCCAGCCTTCATCCCTGGAAATATTCTGGTGGTATGCTGGTTATATTTGTGTTGTCGGATGTAGGGGGTGGATGGTGCAATTCATGTGTCAATCATAGAATACTATGATTTCATCAGGAATGGGAAAAATGTGCATCGATCTTTTCTGTTTGATCTGATCATAAATCTTGACAGAAAACACATCGACCCTTTCTGTGTGATCTAATTATAAATCTATCCCTAGTTAGTTTGGCCTCTTGTAGCTGTCAGAAACTTTTTCTTTATTTCAAGAATTAGACTGCAATCTTGGTTTCAAAAAGTCAATGTAACTGAATAAATGAAGATCAATGATAACAATGTAACCGACAAATACTTCATTCATCTTGGTTTCAAAAAATGTTAGGCAAAAAAAAAAAAGGAAAAAGAAAAAAATAGAGGAAGAACGAGATCTAGATTATACCACAGATCGATGGATCGGCAAGTAGAAATCAAAGGCAACAAAACCGAATCCAACGGTTAGTGCAAAAGTATTACAACTAAAAATTAGGATTTAAAAATGAGAAAAATCGGGCATGAAAGCTTCGTAGATGGAAGAGATTGGGGGCGGACACATACCTACGCCCTTCACGCCTGAGGTGGATCGGAAGCCTACACCGCAACGCCTCCGGGACGTCACCAGATAGCCTCTGAAAGCCGAGATTGGGTCACCACTGAGATCGCCGCTCCTCAAACCCTAGCGTCGGGGAATAGGTTTCAGGATCGAATCGCTCTTTTTTTCCTTCCACCGATGCCCTTGGAATACCATAAGTGAGAATACAGCTATTCCATGGGGGAGCATGAAATAGGAATTCTGGAATACCGTGGTTTGATGAGAATAGAAATTCCTTGAGGGCCCACGTATTTTTACTCGCCTGTTTGAAGGAATAGCATGGAATAAATCCCTATTCCAGGCAGGAGTAAGGCATCCAAACACTACCTAAGTGCACTAAATGCTTAAGAAAAGCCATTTCAATGATTTTTTAATAATTTTAAACTCAAAAACATGTAGTAAAATCAATTATCAACCCCCTATTAAATAGAGGAGAGAAAAATATGGTCATTGGGGCTTATAGATAACTCGGACGATCATATAAAATATAATCGTTGGGTTGTCTGAGCCTGACCGATCGATTGTCCTGGCCAAATAGAGAGATGGTCAGTTAGGTCTTTTAGGGTTTTTCAACCTTGGTTAACCATTTTAGGGTTTAATCGGCTGCATGGTTTTGGATTGTTAAGTTAATCTATTTTTTTTTTTATGATTATAGAGCCTTGTGCACAAGATCATAATTATATAGTTTTGTATATGGTCTTTAGGAAAAATAAAATTCACAATTAACCTTTATTCTTTGAACTTTAACATGCTATATAAATCTTTAAATATTCGTTATATTGCTTTCAGCACATATGCTGGGATGAAGCTTGAGCTCTTGTAAGAACAAGTGCGTTTTGGATGAATACACATTACTCCCCCTTTTGGCATCATCAAATGGAGGATCATAAAACATGAACTGAAGATAAAACAGAGATCATCAATTATATATCAAGAAATGTCAGAGTCATGACAGCATTAAAAAAAAAGATATCTAAAATATAGATATAGCCAGTAGTTTGGGATGGAGGCTACAAAACATCCAAAATAAAAGTACATCAAGTCAGACATCCTAAAAGCAGGTCAAATAGACATAGAAAAAACCCTGTCAAAGAAAATCTAAGACAGAGTCTAAGCGAACAGTGAAATCATGTTGCATGTCAGACATGCCCTAACGAATGCCTGCTATATCATGTCAACGTGACTGGGCACCCTAACATGATCTCTATACCCATTCCTAGAAATGATGCTGTGAGTGATGATGTGATGCATGATTCTATGGTGAACTGGAAGCTCCTATGTAGATTGTCTAAATACAACCTATATATGGACTGGTCATTTAAAATGGTGTGGATTTGATAAAGTTCTATGAAAGTTTGTGTTCCACTGGGAACTTTGGATAACATATGCACCACCCTCAGGAATGTTAAGTATGAGGGCTGGGTTTAAGGTAACTCAGTCCCTTTATCAGAATGGAGTTTTAGATTAGCATCATCCATCTCTAAATTAGCAAAAAATAACTAGATGAGTTTAGGATAGATGGCATGGGTCATATAGTCAACAAGGCTCCCATCTTTGTTGCTCAAAAGGGGTGATGAGACCAATTTCCTTACAGTGGGCTAGGTCTACTATGCATCTACTAGAAATAATATTTTTCTTCTTAAAGGTTTTCCTAGATAACAGCTTAGCATCCCTAGATCTAAACAGGGTTCCTGAAATTGGGATTTCTTTCTTCTTTCAACATAAGAGGAGGATTCTCCTCTTTTTCTTTTGGAGGCCTCATCCTTAGAGGCTTTCAATTCCTAGTTTTAGGGGCCATTTTGGTTCAAAGAGATTGAGGGAAAAAGGCCTAAACTTTGGATTTTGGTTTAGGTTTAAGAAAAGGGTATGGGATCAATGCTAAATTTGTTCTAAATTTTAATGGAAAGAGTAAATGAAGGCATATGCAATAATGTTGATCTGTCTTACCTAAAATCAAGGCATGGAATACAAAGGCATAAATAAACGATAAATCCTAGCAAAATTCAGCAAAAAAGTAATTCCCTTAGGCTTAGATGCTAAGAAAATACGAATCAAGGTTTGGAGTGGCTGTAGCTTACCTTGGAAGGGGGGAAATGGAGAGAGAAACAATCAAGACCAAACCTTAACCTTAGCCGCTCATCTGGATGGAAGAGATAAGCAAGGAGGAAGCTGGTCGAGTGATAAAATAATTGTTAGCAGTTCTACTAGTTTAGTGAATCCCTTTTTTACAATGGGCTAGCAGGTTTGCCAGTTGACTATCCTATAGTGGATCGGTCGATGGCCAAGGAAAAGTCTTTGTACACCGCCTCCGGTGCAGCACGTACGTCTAAGTGAGCTGTATCACTTCTTTTTATTAGTGGTCCACATGAATTCTACATGGCTTGATATGATGGGATAGAGATACCATCTTAAATTTTGCTGTGACGTGCATTAATACCTGTTCAGTTTTTTTTAAAATTTGTGTATAGGTTGCTGTGCACATTTTCTGAATGGATGTCGTAATTTTATAACTACGGTGTTGTAAATTTACAACTGAGATGTCGTAATTTTTTAAGCTTTCTGAATGGGTGTTTAAATTTTATAACGTAAGTTTACAACTGGGTCTCATCTTAAATTTTGACATGACTTTCATTAATACCCGTTCAGCTTTTTTTTGAAATTTATGTACAGAATTTTATAACTACTTAAGTTTACAACTAGGGTATCATCTTAAATTTTGACATGATGTACATTAATACTCGTTCAGCTAGAATTTATGTACAGATACGTTTTCCAAATGGGTATCATAATTTTATAAATACGGTGTAGTAAATTTACAACTGGGTATCATAATTTTTTTTGGCTTTCTGAACGTAATTTTATAATTATGGTATCATAATTTTAAAACTGGAGTATCGTAATTTTTTCCATTGAAATGTCGTAATTTGTCTTAACATTTTTTTAATGGGTATCGTATACATGTGGACTAATAAGAAGGATGATGCAGCCCATATAGAATTTATTGCATTGGATGCGGTGTACAAAGTCTTTTCCTAATGGCCAAACGAGAATAGAGAGTTTATTCTTTATTTTGAGAACTGATCGACTGGCCTATGTGGGGCAATCAACCATGGGCCAATCAGTCGATTGGTTCAAGCCTAAAAGCCTAAAAAAAAACATGAATATAGATATGTTTACTTTGTTGTTTTGATTCGATTAAAATAGATTGGAACGATTTTGGATGGTTTTGATTTGAGAGCTTATTAGGGAATAATTTCATTTAAAACTTTACATTATGGATTTATTAGTTTATATTCATAAGGACTGCATTAAAAGTTGCGCAACCCAAAAATATTTTTAATGGCATTAATTTTATTCAAGATGATTCATCTTTTCAACAATGACATCCAAGATCATTTTCAATCTAGGCTAAATTATTTTAATGACTAGAATGGATATCATGGCAAAATAAAGAAAGAGACTCAAAATTAGTGATTGTCATGAAAGTCAAATCTAATTTTATGATACATTTGGACGACTTATGGTTTTATTCTGGATTTTTAAGCTTCAAGATCATGGAGATTTTATTGATAGTTTAGGTCATGATATTTAAGATCATATCTAAGGTATCCACTAGATCATATTCAATTTTGCTCAATAGTTTCAGATGGTGAGATATGATTAGCCAAATATTTCAAGTCATGAATCAATCATCAAGGAGTATAATAGTTCATCAACATAAGTTATCAATCATCGGAACATGTAACATATATAGGAAAAAGTTATTAGGCATCAATTTTTTATTCAATCGTGTCAAGTTCGTCCTTAATAATGCAAAAGTGGTCCTCTCTTAAGGGCTTTGTAAAATGCCAGCTTATCGATATTCGATATCATTGAACTTAAGGACTACATCTTTCTTGCTAACATGATTTCTAATGAAATGATGTCTAATCTTAATGTGCTTAGTCCTAGAGTGTTGAATAGGAATTTTACTTAAATTGATAGCACTTGTATTATCACATCTAATAAGAATATGGTCAATGTGTAAATTATAGTATCTTAGAGTTTGATTTATTCAAAGTAGTTATCAACAATAACCTCTAGTTGTAATATATTCGGCCTTAGCCATGGATAATGCAACTGAGTTTTGTTTCTTGTTAAACCATGACACTAATGATTGATCTAAAAAAAACATGAACCACTAGTGATCTTGCAATCAACTTTGCATCTGCTAAAATCCGCATTAGACAGTGATGGCAACTGCTCGGGGATGACCCGGGACGGTCTATACCGGTCTCCGTCCTCGTTAGGAAAAACATCCTCGTTCTTCGCCCCGTTAAGCCGCTATAGTTAACGGGGCAGTGACAGAGATATTTGGCCAGGTAAACGGGGGTACCCATGTGCTCGTTTACATAAAAAAATAAAATTATTTTATTTTGGATTAACTCTCTCTCAAACAAACTTTTAGGATAAGATTCTTTGTTTTTGTTAACAGTTTGGAAGCTTAATGATAATTTATTAATTTTTAGGATAAGATAGAGATCAATCGAGAATAACCAAATGACATCTAACACATTGAATGACTTTATTAGAAATTCTTTGACTTCTGAAAATGGTTTGATTTAAGCCTCTTAAAAGTTAGGAAGAATAGATTCAAATGTATTTTACTATATATATATATTTATTTTAAATATTTAATATTTAATATATTAATATATATATTATAAAAATTAAAATATATTATATTAAAGCTAACGGGGATAGGGATGTGGATGGGTAAATGCGGATGGGGCAGAGAATACCGTTCTTGGACCATTTATCCGTTTAGCCGTTAACGAGAAATCCCTGTTACCCGTTAAGCCGTTTAGAACGGAGATTCTTCGATCCATTAAAAGCGATACTGATTGAGTATACGGCCAAACTGAAAAAATTGCCAACCCTAGCATCAGAATATCCAACTAGGTCAAAACTAGTATTCTTTGGATAAAATAAATCTAAGTGCATTGTGTTCTTTAAATATCTAAAAATTATCTTAATAGCTTACGATTGTGATTCTTTAGGGTTAGCTTAAAATCTAGTACACATACAAATATGACGATATCTGGCCTAGTAGCAGTAAGATAAAGTAAACTTTCAATCATACTTCTATACTGCTTTTCATTGGTACTTACCTCATATTCATTTATGTTTAGTTGGATCATCATGCTCATGGGGATACTTGTTGGTTTTGCATTTTCCATCCTAAATCTCTTAAGTAGCTCCTTAATGTCCTTGGTTTGATTGATGAATATTCCATCCATAGTTTGCTTGATTTGGAGCCTAAGGAAGAAGTTCATTTCTCTCATCAAGCTCATTTCAAACTCATCCTGCATCATCTTAATAAACTCTTAGCATAAAGCCTCGTTGGTAGCATTGAAAATTATAGTATCTACATTAATTTGAAGAAGAATAATGTCATCTCCTAGGATTTTTGTAAAAAACTAGTATCTATTTTTTCTATACAAAGATCTTTTTCAATTAAGAATTTGCTTAGCCTCTCATATCATGCCCTAGGAGCTTATTTTAAACTATACAATTGCTTTGGATAGCTTAAAATATGATATAGATAAATGTCATTTTCAAAATTAGTGGGCAGTTCTACATATACTTCTTCAAGTATAAACCATTTAAAAATATATTTTTAATAACCATTTGAAATAATTTAAAATTTGTGTATGATGCAAAAGCAAGTGATATTTTAATATTTTCAAGTTCTGGCGCAAAAATTTTGTCAAAGTCAGTATCCTCTTTTTGGTTATAATCTTTTGCTACCAGTCTAGCCTTGTTTCTACTAACTATCTCGAATTCATCTAGTTTGTTCCAAAAAATTCATTTAGTTCTAATCATGAAATAATCATCAGGTCTAGGAACTAGTGACCATACATTGTTTCTTTGAAATTACACTAATTCCTTCTGCATTGTTAAATCCCAATGTTGATCATATAGGGCCTCTTTATAAGTTTCAGGTTCTCCTTGTGAGAGGAAGGCTAAATGATTACTTAGGTTTTTTAATAGATGCTCTAGTCTTAATACCTTAAGGTGGATCGTCAATTATCAATTCTTTAGGATGACTATGAGCATATGTTCATCATGAGACTCGAGTAACTTAGATGAAGGCATAGCTTCATCAAAGGCAACATAGATTGACTCTTCGACTACTAGAGTTTTTAACAAAGTTTTCTTATTAAAAAATTTATATACTTTATTAGTTGAGGAATATCCAAGAAAAATTATTCATTAGATTTTTAGTCAAATTTATCTAGGTTATCTTTGTTAGTTTTTAAAATAAAATATTTACAATCAAATGCATGGAAATAAGAATAACTATCGTTTTATTTTTGCCCTTCCTTAATCCATGAGGTTTTTCTTTTTTAAATCGACCAAATAAGAACCTGGTCTAATATACAACTAGCGATATTTATCGCTTCAATTTAAAAGTATTTAGGCAAACCATTTTCATTAAGTATAGTTTTTGCCATTTTTTCTAATGTTCTATTTTTTCTCTCAACAAGTCCATTTTGTTGAGGGGGCTAGGTGTCAAAAATTGATGATCAATTTCATTTTTATTACAATAATGCTCAAGGGAATGATTATCAAATTTACCACCGTGACAATCCTTGAAATTAAATCTAAGCACTAAGCTATTTAAGCTTGGAGGCTTGAAATCAAATTTAAATCCAAATCAAAGAACATCCTTACTCCCACATCAATGATCCGAGATATGTGATCTGCTACATCTACACACCAGAAATTAATTATGTGATATAGAGACCACTAACCCATGCATTAAGAGTTCAAAATATATGTATAATTTAATGTTATCTAGATTTTCATTTTTTTTTGACTATTTGATGTATGGGCTAAGGTTTTTAAAATTGTATAAAATAGAGTTTAGGTATCTTAGAGATGATAAGTTATATCTAATGGCTCAGATAGTCAATATAAGATCTCCATCTTCTAAAATCAAACTTGACCAAACCTGAGTAGAAATCTTTATAAGAGTAGGGAAGTTAGTCTTTTATGTATGTGCATACGCATTTCTCTAGAAAGAAAAGGATATCTACTCCACACAAGTCTAAAATCAATGGCTAGTATCCAAATCTAAGATTAGTGATGGATCAAGAAGTTCTATACTACTAAGAATATTTAAAGACCAAAAGTTACATATTTGAGTAGTTTTTGATTTATGGATCAAGAAAAGACATAAATAGATGGTTTTCATTGTACTAGTGAACTAAAATACATGATAAAGTATTTAAGGTGAAAACCACCTAATTTATCATGCATATGTTATAAAATCAATGTATAATTTAATTCTTAGATTGTAAAAAATTATGTCTCATATTGTTTTAATGATATATTATTGTGCCCAATTGATCTATGAGTTGAAAACCATCAAAATATATGATTTTAATAGTATAAATTATAATTAATAGTATAGATATCTAATTTGGATAAAAAGGAGTAGATATCTTTATTCTAAGAGGAGAATAGCCAATATAGTATATCTATCAAGAGAGGATGGATTTTGTTTTTCTTGAAAAGAGTGGGTATCTACTCCTTTTATATCTAAAGTTATTGATGAGGCACCTAACTTGGAGATTTAAATATTGATCATGATTTATACCACTAAAAATAGTTAGAAACTAAAAATCATATGTTTTAGTAGTCTTTGGTCTATGTATTAGGTTAGTACAAAACTATGTTATTAAAATTACATGAGACCATGCTCTTCTATCATCTAAGCAATAAATCTATTAATATTTACTTTATGCATATTTCAGTATGTTAGATTATAATCAATAACATAGAGTCTCTTAAGTTCTCTAATATATATTTTAATGAACTAGCATAACTAAAACTACTCGCTTTTGTAGTTGATGCACTTGTTAGAGATTGTCAAAACATAAGTTTTTTTGGATTCTAGGCTTTTTTTTAATGATAAAAATTGTGACCAATGGTGTGGCTTTTTGATTTAGATATTTCATCATTAATTTTGTACTTGTGAGGAGTATATAAGAGTAGTAGCCCATTTACCTTTCTAGGTATCATAAAAAAGTGATAGTTGTCAGAATCGGATAGAATCGGCCGGTTGAATCGGGATCCGAAGGCCAAGCCGGTCTGGTTTCAATATAAAACCAAATGTGTAAGTGACACAGAATAACCTGGTCAACCCATTCGGTTCACCCATGAACCGATCAATCTAACCCGAACCAGTTCGGATCACGGGTTTTATTATCATGTTAACCTTGAAATTTTTATTAAAAATTAATTTTTATTAATATAAATATTTTTTATATTAATATAATTGATCGATGGTTGAACTAGTGACCCAACAGTTGAACCAGTGACCTGGTGACTCGAGCCCTTGGTCGGGTCAATGTCCAGGACGGGTTTGACAACTGTGGTTAGTAGAAGGTATGACTTTTCCTTGCAAGTTCTTGGTGCATGTAGAGTTTGTCATTACTCTTAAGGCATGTTCCCTCCACAGCTATTCCTTTTAATTCTGGCATCTACGAATTAACGACCTCATGAATAAATTCATGTTTAGGATAGAATGGGATTGCTTGATTTTAGGTATATCTTTTGCCTTGATGAAACATAAATCTTTTAATTATCCTATCAATCTGGCTCTCCATAGCAACTTTATAAATCTTAAGCTTAACGTTTCTACTTTTTATTGAAAAAAATAAAAAATAATAATATAAGAGAAGTCAACCATCCAGCTACAAAATAAAAGTGTTCTCTCCTAACAGGAATAGTTAGTCGAGTTGTTCAATGAGTTTACAATTTTGTTGCTTCTATAAATAAAAAAGTTTTTAGACCTTAGCTAAACACTTAGCGACCTAAGTTAAATTTAAAGGTGAGGTTTATGTTCACCATATAATTAATTATAGATTTAGACGTCCTAGATGACCATGTCAAAGAAGAGAAATTCAGCATTACAAATGAAAAAAAAAAAAAAATCTATAAATAAGAAACAAAGTATATTGAATTTGAACAAACTCCGACTTAAATTTTCTTCTTTTTTTTTACGGCACTCGTTGTTCTTACGGATCACAAAACCTTCTTGAGGGGCCATGAGAGAGGGAGAGAGAGGTGAAGTTTGGCACACGATTGCATTCACATCATAGCACTGGTAGCAAGCCATAAAAAAATAAAAAAACCATGTTTATTTTGATTTTTATCATTTAACCGCTACCAGATTGTTTGCTTACCCCATGCTTTGTGCATCGCTTAAGATTTCTCAAACTACCATGCCGTATTCCTCAACTTCTTTACCCGTTTACCGGTGGAATCTCACCTCAATAGCATAAAGTAGGACATACTCCTTCCACTTTTTCTTAACTTATTTCTCCAATTCTTCATGTTATTATAATCACTGAAGCATTGAAGAAATTGGAGCTGTTTAATTTCATGTTTGGTTTTAGCATGATTTATGTTCTATGATCAATAAAACAACAGTGGAGAGTCTTATTGAACTGGCCATAAGAATCAAACAACCAAACCAAACCAAACCACAAAATTCTAATAATGGCTTGGTTTCATGAGCTTTAGAATTTACTTTCAGAAGCATCAAACTCCTCTCCCTCTGTGCTGTATTTGGATATCAATGACTATGCAATAAATCCATCCTTACGGGCTGCCAGCTCATGAACTTGCTTTCCTGGAGGATTGCTGGCTACCAATTAATTTCCTTGAGATCTACCCTGGTTTTCATCCACTCCGAAAATTCAGTGTGCCATCATAACTTGCTAAGTAGTAACACAACAAAACCTCAGAAACCATACATCCACATCCTTCTTAGTACACATAAAGAGGACCTCAACAAATTATTACACTCTAAAATAAAACAGAGCAGAACACACCAACCCAACTTTATTTAGGACAGCTGATTGCTTGGAAATAAAGCATTAGCATTCACCTACAGACTGACCGGCTTGAGGGAATTAGCCTTCTCCTGCAGGCTAACAAGCAAGCTATCAAAACTCTTCTTGAAGGAGTCAACTCCTTCGACTTCAAGCTGAGACCCAACCTTGCTCCAGTCAATGCCCAACTTCTCAAGTGCACTATAGATACCCACAGCCTCTGACAGATTTGAGTCAATGGTCCTTGAAACAGTGCCATGGTCGATGAAAGCTTGCAGAGCTTGATCAGGCATGGTGGAAACCTGAAATCATAGAAGATCAAACATGTGCATAATTTAGTAAGACGTACTCTCTAAATTCCTTAACCTTTTTGAGGGGATCTGAAGTCCATAACTACCAGATTGAATTAGCTAGGCTTCAAATATACAAGATTGTGAAACCTGCATATTCAAAATACTAGCATTTTGCATAATCTTTGACACAAAAAAACACACCAACAGAAAGAAGAAGAAGAAGAAGAAGAAGATAGCCTATAGTTTTGATGGCAAAACCCTATTAGGATACAAGTTGTGCACATTTTGAGAAAAGAGCCAAGCCTGGGTGGAAGCTGAGTGCTTTCCTACCATTGCTCAGAAATATTATCAGTCCATCACTCCACTCAGTTCAAAGAACTGCTAAATAGTTGCATGTGTAATGGTACAAATTAGTATTGATTTTCCTAAACCACTTTAGCAAATAGATGAACTCCACAAGAAATCACCAATTTTCCTAATGCTTTCTTTCCAAGTTAACAATATCCAATCCTCCGAATCAGGTTACTCTTCATGGTATTCAGGTGTACCATATAAGATTACTCATGTGATGAGCAACAATAATTTGCTGAATGACACAAGTATACAGATTCTCTAAATAAATAAATAAATAAATAAAAGCAAAAGAAAAGAAAAGAGATGAGCCTCTATATATGCATGTCGTGAAAATTTTAGGCAAAATTATAACTGAAGAAGAAAGAATTCTGAGGCTCACCGTATCAGGTCCAATGAGAGGATCCACATACAAAGTGTCAGGATATGCAGGGTTCTTAACACTAGTTGATGCCCACAGCAATCTTTGCTTCTTAGCACCTTTTTTTACCAAAGCTTCCCATCTGGGACCAGAAAATTTCTTTTGATAGAGCTTATAAGCCAAAGCTGCTTGAGCCACTGCAGCCTACGTTATAAAATAAAACCATGATTAAATTTCTAACATTTCCATCTTTCCAGTAAGGTCATTTATACTTTTACCTTTCCGCGGAGGTCAAGTGCTTCAGGTGTCCCAATGTTTTCAAGCGCCTTATCTATAAGGGTGTCCACACGACTGACGAAAAACGAAGCCACACTGGTAAGCCTGGACAGGTCGTCCAGCCCAGAAGACTCGAGGCCATCCAAGTAAGCATCAATGACCGCTTCATATCTTGATAGCGAGAAGATCAGCTGCCATCAGTAATACATACTAATCAATCATTTGAACATACTGTCCTAAGGTTAAATACTCAGGAGTTTGCAGATAAAAAGTTGAGTAATTAAATTTCTATTGGGAGATGATATTGAGACCAAAATTAGAAGAAAACATAACTGAATAATAGTAAATTAAGAATATAATAGAAAAGAAAATGAACAAAAAATTTATAAAACTTTGGCACAATTGGTGAGTGGCCAGAACTTCCAGCAAGAGACCAGGCAGAGTATAATTGGGTGAGAAACTGAAGTTTTTCTTAGCAACACTGGTAAAAAAAATTTAGCCATTAAGTTTCATATTACATCCATGGCATTCTAGAAACGAATAGTCTATCTAGCAGGTTTAAACACCAGATCAATACAAACCAAAAGCATGCAGACATGATGTTTAAACAAGTAGGGTAGGAATACCCTACATATTCTACAAGTGAACACAACACGTTATGGAATTTTAGAACTCCAATAAGCAGGTTAGGCAGGCATAAGGAATAGAACTTACTGTAACATTCACACTTATACCACTTGAGATTACTTCTTTAATAGAAGGAACACATTCTGCAGTAGCTGGGATCTTTATGTAGACATTGGGACGGTTAACCACCTTGTACAACCATTTTGCAGCTTCAATAGTTCCACTGGTATCATTTGCAAGTCTAGGAGAGACTTCAACAGATACATGACCATCACCACCATCAGCTTGTTCATAAATAGGTTCAAAAAGTTTGCATGCATCTTGAATATCCTTTATAACAAGCTCCCAGTAGACACTTTCTATGTCTTTTCCAGCTGATACAAGCTGCCTGAAATTATCATGAATAGATTATGACAGTACGTAGCTTGAAGACATTACTTTAAACTGACTAAGATGTACATGTTCCAAAAAACTAGTAATTTCATGCATCAGTAGGCCTCAAGTGGTGAACTTTTTAATAGAGATTTAAAGGTGTAGAAGAGAGATAGATAATCAAAGTTCGCTATGACCTCTAGCAAGTAGTTTTATTTCCTGACTCATATGCAGCAGCCATGCAAGGACATCTCTAAGAAGAGACACCTCCTTCTTTGTCTCTCTTTCTTCTTCTTTTTGTGTTTGTGTACATGTGTGAAGGTAGATACGTTGACCTTTCCTCATGAAGATATTATGGTGTAAGGAAGGCATGCAGAATTATCAAAATAAGAAAAGAAACAACTGAATAAGATAAAATACATTCACCAAATTATATTCACAACATCCAACCATTTGCAGTCCAGCACCTACATTGAGAAAGAACCATCACATTGGGCATGAAAACTTGCATTGTAAAAGCAAGAAGGCTCATTCTGGTTTGCAACATTGATATGGATAAGGTTCAGACTGCATTAATTAAGAAATTTTCCTAATCTCATTGGAGGATGTATTTTCTCTCTCTTTCTTGTGTTGTGCTTCCACATTAACCAACTTTCAAAAATATGGATCAATTCTATCAAAATTATGGCTGTTGGGTCCTGACTGCCAATTAATAGAAAAACAAAAGTGCTTGCTAATCATGATATAATACATGATGGCCAAAAACCAAACTAAGTCCTCAACATCCAACACTTGTTGTACAATACCTTCTTTGCAAGAGATCAATCACATTGGGCATGAATGATTGCATTCTAAAAGCATGAAGGCTCATGCTGGTCTGCGACATTGATATAGAGATGGCCTCAACTACATCATGGAGGGCATCTTTTGTTTTTTTTTCTCGTTATGTCTTTCAAATTGACTAACTTTCAAGAAATTCAATCCTATCCTTTAAAAAAAAATCTCTTCTGAGCCCCAACTACCAACAGAAAACCAAAAGTACTTGCCAACCATGATATAATATATGATGGCCAAAAGAATAAAGCTTTTGGTCATAACAATATAACATTCGGTCCTAAGGCAAACCTATCATGATTGCCATCAATTGAATGATAAGATAAGCATGATAGGCAAGGTGATAAATTGTTTACCAATGGAAAAAAAATCAAATAATATCTATGCTATTGTAAGAAATAGCAGTCTTAATGTACTCATTAATATGCTATCCATTAATCAACTAGTCATTCTTTCTTGGAAGGAGATGGGAAGTTGTTAGGGGAAAAGAATTGCTCTGCAGCATTTTTTACATTATTAATAACTTCTGGAGAATATTCTGCACAAAAGAAGAGAGCATGAACCAACTGATTGATATGAATACTAAACTATCTACCAATTAATCAATTGCTACATTTTCTGCTGAACACAAAGGATGCCAAAAGTCCATCCAGCAATTGTTGCAACTGTCCTAAAGATATCATACAACAACAATAATAAAGCGTTAATCCCAAACTAGTTGGGTCGGCCATCCTAAAGAAATTATGCATCCACACATTGTTTCAGCAGCCATGCTCAGTTTAGAATTAGTTTTAAAAACAAAAATAAAAGTCTGAGGTGACAAAATACCTACAAATTGAATCTTAAAGAAAATCTCCACTGGATGATGTGGTATGAATAGAGAATTAAAGAGGTGCAGTTAGATTGACAGTTAGTAGAGTACCTAAATTGTTCATCATAGGCACTAGAAGATGAGATTGCTTTCTGGAAAATCTGCAACAGTGGTGGGAAAAGTGGATCATCAGATTAGAAAGCTAAAAGATTAAAAATGTTAAAACAAAAAGAATTTCTTAACTTTCAACATATAGATGATGCAGAAATCTTAAGAGAGAAATACATTAATATATATGTAACCATGTGTGAATGTAAAAATAGAAAGAAAAAAAAAAAGTTACCATACCGTTGGATTGCTGGTAACTCCCCGCACTCCACTCGCAATGAGTGGAAGCAGATCTGTCACTGGCCGGCAAAGATTATCATACCATGGAGATTGCCCTTCTTGCTCATAAAGATCATGGAGTGTTGTTCTCTTCGCTGGAACACCATTTCCATCTTGTTGGGAGCATCTCACACTGGAATATAGAGTTGATAAAAGAAGAAAACAACAATAAAGTACCAATTCAAAAAAATCATGATAATAGTAAAAATAAGACAAAAGAAAACCTATCACTGATGACTGCATAGGAGCACCTGCACACATGCACTCATACACAGGCATGCATCCTCTTGCAGATGCATCTATAGACGTTATAGATGCACACTCGTAGGATGCACAAGTACATGCTATATTACCAACACAAACTTTCAAAAACCTTTTGGTTTTCTGGAAACTTTACCCTCTTCTGGGTGTTGAATTCGTTCTCACATGGCCTCATATACCTTGAATTAACATTCTTCATAGACATCTCTTTTTCCACACATCTTTTGTCCTACAGCAATATAATTTTACTAACCCTTTCAATGTACCAAAATGCTACTTACGATTAGGTCCATTCAGAATGCTTCGACACAGGAACACACAGAACCACGTACAAAAATTTGAACTTTCAATAAAACTATGTATACGTTATTGAAATTTTAAACCAAAAAAAAAAAAAAAAACCCTTTAGACATCTAAAGGGTCTAGTTACAAACATAAACTAAATCTAAATCTTTTAAGAAAAAGAAATCGAACCAAATCAACTCAAGCTCTTCAAGGTCTCAGCCAATGATACCAAGACACCCTAACAGAGTCGACCTCTCCCCATCACCATCGCTCCTAATTTATTTATGTCAAGAGAGCCTCGGAGGCTCCGACAATCATAAGAACAAGACACAGCAAACACCCGATCAACACTATAAATCAAATGTCTATCCTAAAAGGATCGATCTTTCAGAATCTCAGAGCTGTTTTACCACTGAAACAACGCATATAAAGAGAAATAAGATAGAGGGATGGAGGGTTGAGAGAGGCATACACCAAGGAGCCCCTCTCGACACGATCTCTTCGAATCGAGAGGCGGAGAGACGAGGCTCGCCTCTGAATTGGAACTCCTATGCGGGAGGTGAGAGGGTGCTTCGGCTCGGATCGGAGAGAAGCGACGGCGAGGTTAGGGTTTGAGAGCTTGGAAACGCAAGCCATCAGAGCGGGCGTGGAGAGAGAGAGAGGCGATGGGGTTGTTGGTGAGAGATTCAGCGAAAGAATAGAATAGATTTTATATTAAGCAGGTTGGTTACGGACCGGCGGCCAGGGGGGAGGTTCGTCGGAGGGGAAGGTTAGGGGTATAATCGGTAGAAAATTAATTTGGTAGGTGGATGGGGACCAAGAAACCGACCGGATGCGTTTTTGTAAAATGACGAATTTAATCGAGTTGATTCATTATTTATTTATTTATTTTGTTGGGGGGAATGGCTTGATTGTAGTTGAATGTAGCTTACCTTAACCAGCTATCTATCGCTTTTAAAACAATTACACCCTTAAGTTAACCAGTAATGGGATCAATCGAGGTTGTTTAATACATTGAATTATTTCTATTATTAAAAATAATTCTATTTGATAGTTGAAAGATTGATAATGAAATATATATATACACTTTATTTATTTTATTTTTTATTTATTAAATATAATTATTTGTAATTTAAGTATCAATTTAGTCTTAAATAGAGTAGAGTGGAGACAATAGATTTATGTAGCCAATTCTATGTAGTTGAAAAAAAAAAAAAGCATAGGTGAGTTGAGTTGAGTTGAATTTTAAATTCGTAAAAATGTTAAATTATATGTTCAAAAACATCAAAATGAAACATAAATGATTATAAAGGATTTTAATTTTTATATTTGATAGGATAATATTTTAATTTTTTAAAATAAATTACTAATAAAAATATTAATTTATAATTTGAAATAGTATTTGTTAGACTGCTTCTAAAATTTGTCAACTCTAAATAATGTAAATGATAATTTTGAAGAAGTTCTCTTTAAATATACACAAACACAAACGCACACTTGATGACTAATTATTTTCTTTTAGTTTAATATTTTTAATATTTTTAATTTCATTTAAATAATATGAATGATTAAGAAAGTTAGCAGACGGTCTGTCTTTATTTTTTTTATTTTTTAAGTTAAACAAGCCGTGTTAAATTTGAGCATCGTGGGTAGTTGGGGATGACCAACGTTGGGGAAGTCAACGTTCGCCAACTTAACAATGAGAGGGCTAGAAACGTCTCTCGAGTCGTAAAGCGGACGAAGAGGTTGGTGAGGGCACGGATCCGGTGTCACGCCTCGCTGGAAGGACGTCGTCTTTCGAATGTGAGGCCACCTCACGGATTCTCTCATGAGAGAACTTGTTGGAGAGAAGGCTGGAGGTTCCCTGTGAGTCACCTGAGAAGATAAATTATGTTTTTATGTCGTATGATAATATATGAATCAATATAATTATTATATTAATAATTAAAATATTAATTAACTTAATTATTATATAAATAATATAACATGATATGATATGCAATGCATAATTTATTTAAAAATAGATTCCATTGAATGAATATGGCTTTTTTTTTTTCATATGAATAGATGCAATTTACTTAATATGAATAGGCATAATATATTTCATTTAACATAATATATATATATATTATTAATTAAATTAATCCTAAATTAATTATTTTTAGTTTAACAGGTTAATATGCAATATGATATAATTATTTTGTATCATAATATGCATTTACTATGCAAATCCACTTAAAGATCAATTTGAACCTACTTATTTCGTACTAAATCAATACGAATATGATATGATTAATTATTCATATTAAAAATTAAAATATTAATACAATATGATTATTATAATATGACATGCATAGTCTATTTAGTAAATAAATTATGTTAAAGTAAATATAAAAGTTATTAACTAAATGAGTTGTAAGTTAATCACTTTGTTTATTATACAAACTCATTTAAGGTTAATCCAAATCTACTTATTTTGTATTAGATTTGCATTATGTTCGTGTGCTATATTTAATTTTTGCAATCCCTGTTTAAGATCCATTAACAAGTAAATAATTGAGAAGTAATTTATTAATGGAGTCATCATCCCAGGAACCTTAAAGTGGGTCCACTTTGAATACGAGCCGCAGAGTCTAATGAGATGGAAAGGTGGTGGAGATGCTGAAGGCCATATACATTCAGGCTTATGTGGCCCCATTTGATCTTGTTTGATTCACAGGTTTTGAAGAGCATCATCATGTTTTGCTGATATAAGATATAGCGAACTCATCTCTGCTAGGACCCCTTAGAGGGCTCATCACCCTCCCTAAAAATAAGAGGATAGATATAAAGAAATATTTCATTCTAGTAACAAAAGCGGTTTGTCCTTGCTGGCTGTTTGTTTTGTGTCTCTAGTCACTAAACCAGTGTGAGAGAGTGCATTAACTCCAATTGTGCACAAATAATTCTTCAACCTGTAAATGAGACCAAGCCCCTTCTTTAAGTTGCAGTGCATTTTACATCTCTCATGCTAATAACATAAAATGCCAAGATCGAAAATTTCCAATTAACTCATCTCTCAGCTAATAATAATAATCAACATAAACTAGTATAGAGGAATTAACAGGCAAGTCATTCAACTGTAACGGAACAAAAGACAAACACTAGTTTTTTTTTATGTCAGCTATAGCCATATATATATATAGTGGGCAGAGTATACATATGCACACAGAACCTAACTGAAGCTAAGAGAAAAGGTAATGTGCAAGCTAGGCAAAAACAAAAACAACAACAAAAACAAAAATGGACATTTTATGGTCAGAGACAACAAATCCTTGTATAACAATGACAGCAGATGGACAGGGGACTGGTTCATAATTTCAGCAACGATCAATGCTAACACACTACCAGGGTTTCAAGTCGCCCACTGGACCAGCTGTCCAGTTTAAGATTTTCACCCCTGGTTTCAGGTAAGCACTTCTTGGATGAGGAAGCTTACGAGCCAGCCCGTTCAATATCTGATGGAAGGCATCCCGTGGTTCGGCAGGCTGTGGGAACAACATAGCCTGCTTCATTGAAGGGTTGGCGAGTAACCTTTGTTTCCTTAGTATAACCTCTATTGGTATTGAAGTAAGGATTGTGTCCAACTTGGGTACATCCTTCTCAGCTACAAACACTGCAATCTCCTCCCATGGGATAGCATCTGCGAAAGGTAGCACAATATCATCTGCTATGATCACTGGGATGCAGCCAAAGATCACTGCTTCCACCAATCTGGGACTCCATGGGGCCCAACCCAAGGGGCACAAGCAGAAAATGGCCCGTTGCATGTCTTCATAATAAGTAGTTGGGTGTTCAGTAGAGATGTCGAATAGAAGGTTGTTCTTAAAGTTCTCCCACACCGATGCCCGAGCACCTCTGTCCAACAAAGTAAAAACTTCATGTAGGTGATCAATTAAATAATCACATCCTATAGCCCTTAAGGTCTATAAGATTTTTTTTTTCAGACTTCTACCTTGCATAGTAACCACCCTCTGGATCATTGCCCACATCATAGAATAAACCACGGAAGTAAACAAAGATAGATCGAAGAGTATCTTTAGGAATTAAGTGAGCTTGCATTTTCTGTGGAGGTGCATATGGAGGAATGATGATAGAACCCTCCTTCAAGCAAACATGGTTCTGTTGCCCAAAAGTCTGGACCAATGTCGCACGTTGCAGCAAGGGTAGAATTCCTCGTTCAATAGCTTTCTCTTCCTGAAAGCCATGATGTTTGTTACATAAAAGGAAAGAAAGTAGGAATTTTACAAATGACTAATTGGTTGTAATGGTAACAGGAAAGCTGCATGCGATGCACCAAAAGTTCAGAAAAGTTAAGAAAAAGGAAGATAAAATTATCGATACGTCCAACACTTGCTATGTAGAGGTGGCGATGACAGAAGATAGCAGCAACAAAATGGACCAATGACATCAATTATTCACATATCAGTAAAAAGATTGTGAAAGAAATTTTGTAAATGCCATGAATAAATCAACTTTTGGAAAACAACTCAGAGATCAATATTATAATAAATCTTGATTCCTTAGAAAAGTCTTCATTACTTAAGAGGAATTATGTAACCATGGTTTCAAGGAAAATCATTCAAAATTGAAATTTGAAATTTCACATGTAGGTTGCAACCCAAGGAAATCAACCTCAGAAAGCAAAATTTCTTACCTGATAATGGAAGCATGCCCCAAAGTCATGTGGAACAACAAAAAAGTGATCTGCCCCTTCCGTTCTATTCCAGTAAGGCCAGTTTGAGGCAATTAACTGGATAGCACTTCGCATCACTCTTGGTGATTTAAAGGGCAAAGGAAGACCATTAGAAGTCAGGTCACAAGTTGTATATACTGGTGCATAAAACCAATCAGCTTCTTCAGGATTAAGTGTTCGGACTGGACTAGATAATAAGAACCGATGCATGAAGATTTCTGCAGCAAACATGTGAGTAAGACATCTAGCATCCTTCTGCAGGATCTTCTTGTTGTATTTGCTAGGCAGCTCATATACAAACACCTTCAGCCTTCCAACAGGATCATCTTCTAGCACATCACCAGCACTCCCTACATTTTAATGACCAATTATAGCACCATTAGAACAAGGATATAGGGCCTTTAGTTGATATTTTCAGACATCTTTAGTTTGTGAACCCTGAGAGATTAACATATTCTTTGAAAGCAGTAAGGGCCCAAAGAGCAATTAAAAGTTCCAAGGAACGACTACCAAGATAATTCCTAAAACAACAGTGAACCGAAATGCTGCACATGTATGTGATTAAAAATAATTATATCTAACAATCTGAATATGCATCTTGAATACTCCCAATCCATAGATATTAAACACAGCTCATATGTTATAATAGTGGTTAGTATTCCAGCAATCTGAATATGCCTCCAAGAATGAGGCTAATATTCCAGCAAAAATTGTTAAAACAGTGTTTCAATCAGGAAATTTCATCAAATAGAAATCCAACCCGCCATCATCACAAGTTCTAGAAACAACACAAAAAAAAAAAAAAAAAAAAAAGAAAAAATAAAAAAGATTGATTATTAAAGGTTCTGGAAAAAGGCCAATTTTCACTGGAAACTGATGTGAACAGAATATACACAATATGACCAATCACAAACATTCCAAACAAAATATATGGGAGAACTATAATAGCCTGGGAATTGCAACGAGGGCAAGAAAAAAACAAAAATCAAATTCTATGAGATGTAGTTCCAGTTGCCAGCAAATCAATACAGAAATTACAGGTTCAAATGTTGGCCAAGATATGCCACAAGGTTACAAAGTATCATATTTTCTTACAATTAAATGCCTAAGTTTTTTATTATGACTGCATTTTACACCTACAACCAAGTGAATTGAGCCTTCTTAACGTAATTTTGATAGAGGCAGTAGAAAAATTGGGAATTAATATAAATGCAAAATATTCATTACTTCCTTGTTAAGAGCACTCATTTCTAAAAGTATGTCTAGTTCCATTCAAAATGAGAGTGAGGCAACTACGTCCTTCATCATTTTACATTCAATTGTACCTTTGACTTTTCACAGTGAAGACAATACCAAATTTCCTCTATATTCATAAACCAACAATGGCCTGAAATCTACTTCTTGAACACTCCACACAAAACTGAATATAAAATTTACAACTCTCATCATCCTTCTTCTACAAGAACATCAAATATGGGACCAGCTATAAAGCAGAACTACTTGAGAAGGTTCCATGGAAAGAAGTTTTAACAACTAGCTGTTAACATGACATCAATCGTCTAGAAATTTATGCCAGCTTCCTGGCCAAGGAAACTTTAGGCAAGATAGGGGCCTACCATGAAACCTATATGGCTGGTTAGCAAGTATAGAGATCTAACTTATTGGTTGCATTTAAAGCTCATAACCATACTATGCCATACTGGTGCCTACCACCCTATATTAGGCATACCATATTGTACCAGGAACAAACCGAGACTTGGTATGAGATGCGTACTGAGTCATGGTATACTAAACCAACTCACATAATGAACGTACCAATAATGTACCAGTGTTGTACTAGTATGAAATCCAGTACCAAGATGGTGAACCTTGTTCATGACATTAAGGAGCAACCCTCAAATCCCCCCTGATTTGCATAAGGTCTGGATGAATGGGTAAGATGATGGTTTTGACTTGGAAAGTTGCATGCATCTTAAAGACACAAAAAACCCAAACAAGAATATTAATTCGAACGATACATGCAGCTAATCATTAAAAGATGGCTATATTCAGAGTAATGCCTTAACAATATAATCCTGTCAATCAAAGTTTTACCACCTTCAATGTATTCCTGGATTCTATCCATTTCTATGGAACCTTGAAACATTGCTTCCGGATTGCATGAGTATAAGCAGCAAATTCAATAAGGTGGTCTCTCTGCTCATCAACACTGAGTTTCAAAGGATTGCTCACTGAGACTAAGTTTCACATAATGTTGCTATTTTGTAAAAGACTGACTGGTTCAAAGCAACATTAGTAAACAGAGGCATAATATCAGGTTGTAAACTAGTTATCAAAGGTTCTCAAAAATTAATGGATCATGCCCAATCCATATGTATGAGACTGTGTAGGTGCGAATAGGCTTATCAAATGGTTGTATGTATTGGTTAAGAATAACACAAATGCTTTACTTTGCTCAAATTTTATGATCTGAAAACCAGAGTAAATTAATCTCAGGAAAAAGGTTGAGACAACAAACCTTAATCTCAGTCACAAATTCCAATTTTGACATGATTGTTTCTATGGTAATGTTAACAGGCAGTAGGGAAATTGTAAATGCATGACTCAGATTGTTAGGATGAAGTAAGACTGTTAAGGTGTAATAATTACAAAAGCATGGAACAAATCCGTATATTTCTCTTCATATACTGTTCCAGAAATAAAGAGTTGAGTAATTCTATTCCATGAGAAAATATAGGGTTAGGGGAAGAGCATAACATGATAAACGAGAGTAACTGAGGGAGTCACATAATTATCAAGATAGAAACTCCATATTGAGCAACATGCCAACATGACACAGAAAAAGACTATTGCTACCACATAGAGTAAAACAAATATGTGCCTTGATTTTCCCATTCAAAAAAATGCTATCAACAAATTGTGGTAGCATGTACAATTGCAAATGAAAGTTGAAAATGCCACATCATGACATAAATCTAATGAGATGGTAGAACATTATCACATTTTGATGTAACTAACACCTGGCCAACCCGAATCCAAACTTCCCTAAATTCTAACATCAATAAAGCTATATGTGACTGTTAGGATTACCTAATTTTGAAAATTCCTTCAATCTATAAGATTTCATTGATTTGGGGGGATCTGGTTGTTAAGAGAAACTCCTAAGCCTTAGTTACTTGGTATTTCCTTAGTTATGAATTATTTACATTTTAGAATTCCTTTTCCTAATTGTATTACACTTTCCTTGAGTATTAGAGTTTCAACTCTATAGATATGTAGCTGCCCTCTAGCTTTTTCACATTGAAATAATATTATTGGTTATCTTCTATTTGCAGGCTCACTCCCTTCAAAGTGGTTATTCGGACCCCTCGAAGCAGTTAGCTGAAGGCATGATCCCTTTAAAGTGTTCATACATATATCCAATTCCTTAATTAGTCGTTGTGATTGGGTTTGCAGTAGTTGGTATTAGATCTTAGAGCCGATAGCCTGATACTCATCTATCCTCTGCCTTATTTTTTCTATTTTCTTTCATTTACAAAACCCTATTAGTGAAAAAAAATTCTTGCATAACCTTGATTCTTGTTGCCACCCAAAATCGTCCAATTCCTATGTATGAAAAAAAACTTCAGCCTTGCTTTCTATTTTTCCTACCTACTAAAGAAAATTTAGTAGAAAAAAAAGACGTAAAGAAAAAAAGAGAAAAAAGGGGAAGAGAGAGTTGGAAAAAAAAAAACAAAAAGAGAAGATTTCCCTCAATTTTAGGAAGATTTCTATTGTTGCCAAGAGCTGCAAAGCTATGTCTAAAGAAACTTATCTACAACAATAGAAGAAACATATGGAAGGTGACATGAAAGATATAAAAGAGATGACATGCATTTGTAATATAGTTACGGGAAGCAATTGATCGAAATACCTGTAACATGACTGTAATGGATGCTTTGACTGATTTGAAAAGGATAATTGTTGGCATGATAAAAGAAAAATCCGATAAATCTTCAAGTAGCAACCACCAAACTGGACAACTAGGGGTGAGCATGGGTCGAATTGAATAAGTTTTAGGCTAAAACCCAAGAATCAACTAATTCAAGATTGGTTCCAAGATTTTGGATCCAAAACCGAACCAATCCTATTCTGAAACCAATCCAGAACCAACCCAACTAGAGCGAGTTGGTTCTTAGATCGGTTTCAAGGTAGAACCCATTTTCCTTTTTTTTTTTGCATTAGCTCCATTTTTTTGTTTTTTTAATATATTAAATGTTCTTTTCTTATTATACAAGTTAGGTGAGACGCTAAGAGTCATTAGAAAAATTCTAAAAGAACTCATGATATTAATAAATATTATTTATTTTTCTTTTTTTTCACACTATTCTAATATCTAATGGCTATTTTTTCTTAGTTGTCTTAACTAAAAAGTTTATATATAATATTTGTTGTTCAATCTAACATTAAATATTTTTAGTAAAGATGGTAAATAATTTATGAGGTATATCTAATGTCTGTAATTTTGAGTTCTAAGAGTACTTTATTTTTTCTAAAAAAAATTCAACTGTCCTTTAGGACCAAGAATCAAAAATTTTTACGATTGGTTCTTGGGTTAGAACCAAGAAACCAATCTTTGAAACCAAAAACCAACCTAATGGGTTTAGTTCTAGGATTTTGGGCCCCCAACCAACCCAATAAGCATTAGAATCGAACCAACCTGATTCAATCAAATTGGGCTAGTATCAGTTCTCGGGTTACCCTGATCCATTGGTCACCTCTATCAACTTGGATTTGATTACTATATGAAAATGGAAGGAATGATCCAATCTTGAATCACGTGTCTTAAAGTTTCTTGTTCTGACGAAGAACTCGTCAAGTTAGGCCAAACCTCCATGGTATATGAGTATCAATCTCGATTTAAACAAATCGTTATTCGTTCTACAAGGTTTCTAAAGAATTTTCTATAAGCTGGTTTATGAATGGATTTAAAGAAGAAACCAAACATGCAATTCACAAGCCAACCACTATGGCTGAAGCTACTTGATTGGCTAGAGTCAAGGAAGAGCAACTGCTTATTTCATGCAAGCAAGAAGATAGTTGTTCTAGTACAAAGAAGCAACCTGCTGAAGATAGACCTAAGGAGACATACATAATTTCTAGTGTTGGTTTAAAACTCCATGTAGCATTTGTTCCATCTTCTGGTGATAGGGACCATACAAGATTTGAACCAGAATGGGATGACCACTATAACATTCTTGTACTAGATGACCAAGATCTTGAGTGCTTGAACATGCAAGTTGAAAGAGTTGTGACACATTTAAAGAAAGTTAGTAGTACTTTAGCAGCACATAGTAGACTCCTGTTTTTTTTATGATACAAAGCCCAATTCTTTATAAGCATTTATTAGTGCAGTAACCTCTTCTCAAATAGCTATCTTAAGGAGTTTGACACCAATATCTGAGCCTCATCAACCTTCAGTATCTAAGCCTCATCAACTCTTACAAATTATAGTGAAGCCATTAAAAGTACGACAAGCTAATACGCGACAAAGTAATCATCCGTTATTCCAAGTCTCCGATGCATGGTAGTACTAGTACTATAAATCTGCATGATACTTTGAGTTTAATGCAAGCAACATATTGATTCTCATATGAATTTACTTTTAATCCTGGTTCTACAAAAGCTACTACATCATCTAACGGTAACCCCAAAAACTTTGGATCCAATGTTTATGGCTAGGCCTCAATAGACACATATAGACTAAGGTTCCATATTAATGGGATTGCAAATAAGGACAATAAAAGAGGTCACAGAGTATTTCTACAAGCTGTAGGCAAAGTTTCTTTATTTTCAATCTTGAGAACAAGGTTGATTTTAAGGGGATGAAATGTTATGATTTTCTAATTTTGAAGATTACCTCAATTTATAAGATTTCATTGATTTGAAGGGATCTGATTATTAACGAAAACTCCTAAATCTTAGTTATTTGGTATTTTCTTAGTTATAAGTTATTCACATTTTGAAATTTCTTTTCTAATTATATTAGACTTTTCTGGAGTATTATGATTTCAACTCTATAAATATGTATACCATTCTAGCTTTTTCACCATGAAATAATATTATTGGTTCTCTTTTATCTGGAGACTCAACTTTCTCAAAGTGATTATCAGAAGGTATGATTCTCTTGAAGCGGTTATACGAAGGTTTGATTTTCGTGAAGCAGTTATATGTATTCCTAGTTCTTTTATTTTGCCGATCATTACAATCGGATTCGTAGCAGTGATACACATCATTGCATCCTTGTTACTTCAACGCAAATCCGAAACCATAACAACCGCAATGTATTTTAACAATCAACTAAGTACATGAGCAAAGAACAACAAGCCCGATCCAATTAAATTCTTCATCCATCCATCAATACAAATCCCAATACAGAACCCAGAAAAACCTGTAATCCATTGCATATGGAGTATAAAGAATTGCATATCGCCACCAAATCTAAATTTGTCCAATTCAACTCCATAATTCCACATGAATAATTATGAAAAAAAAGAGAAAGAAATCCGGATCAAAATAAATCCATCAATAAAATTCAGACACAAGTTCAGTCCAAATCTAACTTGAAACGGTAAATGAACGAACAGGAAGGGAGAAAAAACAAACAAAATTATCAAAAACGTACCCGAAATTCTCTCGGTGCGGTGCCTCTGTTCCAGCTCCTGGGCACTAATCGTTCCAAGAAGAGAAGAGACAAGGAGAAGGGCCAGAAGCCATGACCATTTTCCCATATTCCCCTCCACCGTCGATACCCCAATCACCACTTCCAGGCACGAAACGAAGAGAAAGGCGGCTCCTTTCCACCAAATAAGAAGGGAATCGATCGTCGGCGAACGATTTAGGGCAAGGGAGAGTCTCTTCTCTTGGGCATGAATTGGCTGGAACGACAGTGAACAGAGAGAATGGGAAGTGGCGAGGGCGTGGTCCCATAGGAAACATCGGGGAGAGTCAAAGGATAAAATTTATATTTTTTTACTCCCCGTGAACTTTTCTTAACCGTCAAACTACAGGGTAAATAACATTAAAGAACATTAATTGGCTATAACTGGTTTTCCGTTCAGAGTCTTCCCTTCCGTCTCGCTTCTCTTCTCCTTTCCGGCGACTTCCTTCCCTGCCTCACGTCTCGTTCCCCCCTTGCCGCCGTTCCTCTTCTCCTGTCTGACGACTTCCTCCAGTGGTCCACGCCGTTGGACTTCCCTTTCTTTCGCAGAAGATGGCGGTGGCGGTCGGTGGCTGGACGGGGAGAGGGTCGGAGGAGAGGGCGTGGTGCGGGAGCATCCGGCAGCGAGGAGGAGGCGAAAGGGAGGCGGAATCGGGATGCTGGAAGGCCGAAGGGGATGAATTTTATAATTTTATAAATTATATATTTTAAAATTTCTATAATTATATAAAATTATAAAATATAATTTTATAATATATATAATATAATATTAATATAAATTTTTTTTTTCATAAAAGGTGCTTTTGTTTCTGGGCCTTACTCTAAAATTATAATTTGAGATGGTCTTGGTTATTTATCCATAAATGTATATATACAACCATTGAATTGGACTAGTCATGTAGATGATTTAAAATGTATTAAAAATATTATACTAAATTGAAAGTTGATAAATTCCTCTCAATTTAGATATAAAATATTATATATATATATATATATATATATATATATATATATATATATATATATATATATCAATTCATCTATCTTTTTTTTTTAACTACATTGGATCAGCTAAATAAATCTTTCTTTACTCTAAACCAAATTGATATTTAAATTATAAATATATATAGTTTAGGACTTTCATTCCAGGTTCCATCCCCTAACCTCCAAGTTGTCTTCTTCCTCGTCAAATTCTTCAAAGCCATCTCCTCCCTTTGTTCCTCCACTTGTTACTCGGTTAAAGTAGTGTTTGATAGAAAAAATATTATCCATCGATAAGTGAATGAGATAGAGTTTATCCCCTGACTATCTCTAAGAATATTTTTTGGCTATCCCATTGATCATATCAAATGCAAAAACATAAATCCATAGGATAAATTTTTTTTACTCTTATTTGAAGAGATAACCAACTATTTCTGTATTTTTTAGGAAATAAATTGAGGGAATAACCCATGGTTAACCATGGATTATCCCTTTGGTTAACTTTATTCCCAGCTATCCCTTATAGTTATGGCTTTTGGTCCCTATTTCAAAAGGGTTCCTTTTGCTCACTGTTGACACCAAGTCACTTTCCTTCAACGCCGGAGAACGGAGGTCCTCCTCCTCGAAGATCCCTGCAAGAAAGTTTTCGGAGACCGGATGCTCCGATGGGGACCTTTCGACGCTCAAGTCAGCAACTTGGGAACAGACAATAGTTAACTAGCAGAATGAGCTAGAGAACTTGAGTTTGGGATCCTTCCCTCATTGTGAGTGTGGGCTTTTATGCTGTTCGAAGGTCTCTTTTTCCGTTTCTAGAAGGTTAATGATTTCGAGGTACCGCCGTCCAATTGCGGATGGAAGGCAAGGCTGACAGTGACAGGTCACAACCGATACTGGGCATGTCAGAGGTGTCTTGCCCCGCTTGCCACCTGCTAAGCACGGCGCTACGGGTGGCAGGCGGACCTGGTCGTGTCAGGCGCGCGCTGTTATGGGGCATGGCCACACGCTGCTGCGATCGAGTGGTGGATCATGTGGCTGTTGCAGGCGGTTGGTGGGCTACGTGGGCGTGTCAGGTGGCTTGAGGTAGCAGGTTGCCTGGCCCAAGGACGAGGCCGAGGCGGAGGCTCGAGGCCGAAGCTCGAGGTCGGGGCAAGGGGACGCTGGGTCCGAGGCCGGGGGGACCTCGGAGGCTGAAGTTGCCCAACGGGACCGAGGCGGGGCTCCTCTAGCCTCTGTCATTGTTAATTCTAACGGCGTTGGATCAGCCACATCAGATGCCCCCTCGTCCCTGAGACGAAGTGGGCCCTCCCTAGCAAGGCAAAAGGGATGTCACCTCCCAAGTGGCGGATCCCCACCTGCTGCCAACTGCTGATGGGCACGTGTCCTTGGGTGCCATGACAATTTCATGTGAACGATTTGGGGGATACGATGGGGTGGCCTCTATCGCCCATCCGATCTGCGGAGATTGGCCTCGAGGTGGGGGTGCCCTCTCGAAGCCTGCGAAAAGCTGCCGCCATCATTGCTATCATGATGCTGACATCAACGGTGTCCCGTCATTGGCCGAAGGAGAAACACCCCATGCACCGGGCGCCTCCCGAGGCAACCCAGCCTATGGCAGGAGTCCGCGTGGTTGGGCAGGCGAGGCGGGACAATTTGAAACTGTTTAAGTTGGGCAAAGGGCCGATTTCTGTCACTTTGCTTCGACTGTCTTCGTCTTCCTCTAGCCCTCGACCTCTCCTGCAACCCGAGAACCAGTCTCTGCCATTTTCTTCCATAGGTTAGCTCTATGTCCCTCCTAGACCTTCCCTTTCTTTCTTCAAACACTCGCCATGGCCTCCTCACCATCCTGGTCCTCTTATGCCTCTCCCAATGACCAAATTTCCCCTTCGAGGCTTCATGCCTCTTCATCTCCAACACCCTCGTGGTCCTCCGATCCGGAGGATCATGTCCCACTCCTCCCATGGCGAGCCGCTCGTAGGGCTCCAGCACGGAGCCGCCGAGCGGCTGTCGGCACCTCACAGAGGGTGGGGGCGGAATCCTCGACGGGGACCGCCTCCACAGTAACAGGCCAGGATCTGGCCAACATCATGGCCCGTTACCAAATCCCTAGGGACATAGGGCTCTTCATCCCGACTCCAGATGATAAGGTAGTGTCCTCCTAACCCAGTAGGATAGCCCTATACGAGATTACCCTAAGGCTAGGCCTTCGTATGCCTTTTCATCCTTTTTCTGTTAATCTTTTGGACTATTATTCTTTGACTCCCACTCAGTTGGTCCCGAACTCCCTCCGGACCTTCAGCGCCTTTATAGTCCTCTGCCACCTCCACCACATAACACCCAGACTCTCCCTCTTTCGCAGCTTCTACACCCTCCAATCGCAGGCAGGTTGGTGGCTGCTACAGCCTCGACCCGACTGAGTCCTTAGGCTGCACCTCCCCTCCTCTGTCAAGGGATGGAAATCCCGATTCTTCTTCGCTGACCTTGACCAAATCAAGCCCGGGTGGGGGGACCCGGACCTTCGGCCTAACATGATCTCGTCTGTACTCCCGGGGGACAAGGAAGCGCTGAGGCAGCTACTGACGGCCGATATCCCCAGGTGCAACTAGCTCCTGTCGGAGGAGAATCTCCGACTTGCGGGGGTCTCTACTCGGAGCGGTGAGTAGCGGCCAACCCAACACTTAGCCAATTTTCTTCCTTCTTTTCTTTTTCTTCTCTTTTTTTTTTAAACTCCGACCGACATTATGCAGTGATGAAGCTTCCGACCCTCAAGCTCAAGAGGGTTGCCGCCAAAAGGATGAGGGCCCAGGGAGGGCCAAGTGAGGGGCAGCAGGCCCCGGCCCCTAAGCGTCTGGCGGTGCAAGTCTTCCCGCCACCCGAGCGCCGAGAGCCTTCGGCTGCACTAGAGGTTGATTTGACAGCTGACACCCCACTGGAGGGGTGAGGGATGAGAGGGTAACAGAGGAGCCCCAGGACCCCACCGAGCCCGCCCCGCCGAAGGCAGAACAGAGCTAGGGAGAGGGACCATCGATGGCAGTGAGCCCACCCCCGAAAGAGATGCCGGAGGGCAGCCCCGCGCGCACTGAGCCCGAGCCTGCCGGGATCACCGAGGGGAGCGGAGCCAGGCCGACGCCACCTCGGGACTCCATCATGAACGATGGGCGCTGGGCGGAGCGGCTCATCTCGCAAATAATCATGACTGAGATCCAGGAGGAGCTCAGTCACTTGGGAGCGGCTACATTCTTCTGAGAGGCCTACGTGGCCCTCGTCCGGGTAAGTAATCCCATGACCCTCTGTTTTTGAATACTTTGGATATCTGAGTACTGGTAGATGTGATTCAAATGCAGTCGGCAAACTCTCTGGCGGCCACGAGGGAGGTTATTAATGAAGGGAAGGCCATCATCCAACAAGCCCGGCTAGACGCCAAGGAGGCCCAGGCTTGGGCCGAAGTGGCCGAGAAGGCCCTGGAGGCGGCGAGGACTGACCGAGCCGCCGAGATAGCTGAGGCCGCTAGGCGGGCGAAAGTCGAGGCCAACCGAGCCCGGGCGACGCTAAACCAGCTTGGGGAGGCAGAGAGTCTTGTTGAGGCCCACAACATCCACATCGCCGAACTGGACTCGGCCATCTGGGCGGTTGAGGAAAGGGCAGAGCACGCCGAGGAGAGGGCAGAGCGCGCTGAAGAGAAAGAGAGGGAGGCCGCCTCCCTAGCCGCAGAGAGGGAGGCCGAGGTCCAAGAGGTGAAGGCCGCAGCTAAAGCCAGGGTTGCAAGGGCCATGGAAGAGTTCAGGGCATCTGAGAGCTTTGCGGACGAGCTGGCCGAGACTTCAGCAGACGCCCTATCTTCAAGGGTTCCAATGTGGGAAGGAAAAGGTAGCCCGGGACCTGAACTTTCCTCAGGCTTTGGAGGTCGAGCCGGATCGCATGTTTGAGGTGGCCTCGTCAGACGACGAGCTCGCGGTGGCCAACCCGTGAACTTGTAATTTTCTTTAAATTTTTTTACTAAGTCCGACCCAGTCAGCATTTTTGTAAACACATGATCAATGAATATTTTCAGCTATCTAGAATGCATTGTGTCTAAGTCCTCAGCTCGCCGATGTGGGACCCCCGAGGGCTGCGTCGGCACTGAGGGGTAGTGTCTGTTCGCTTACCACGAGTGGCTTCGACTTAGTTTCCACGTAGGGTCAGACTCCCGAGAGAGCTAAGGTCGAACTCAGGGTCAAGTATGCCTTGGACCATCAAGTTTTGATGGGACATCGGCCTTGGAGCGACGAGGTGGACTCGGGCTTCTAAGCACCGATGGAACATTAGTCTTGGAACGCCAAGGTGGACTTGGGCTTTTGAGCACCGATGGAACATCAGTCATGGAATGCCGAGGTGGACTCAGGCTTCTGAGCACCGAGGGAACATCGGTCTCGGAATGCCGAGGTGGACTCGGGCTTTTGAGCACCAATGGAACATCAATCATGGAACGCCGAGGTGGACTTGGGCTTTTGAGCACCGATGAAACATCGGTCATGGAACACCGAAGTGGACTCGGACTTCTGAGCACCAATGAAACATCGGTCATGGAACACCGAAGTGGACTCGGGCTTCTGAGCACCGAAGGAACATCGGTCTTGGAACGCCGAGGTGGACTCGGGCTTTTGAGCACCAAGGGAACATCGGTCATGGAACGCCGAGGTGGACTCGGGTTTCTGAACACCGAGGGAACATCAGTCTCGAAACGCCGAGATGGACTCGGGCTTCTGAGCACCGAGGGAACACCGGTCTCGGAATGCCGAGGTGGACTTGGGCTTTTGGGAGCTGATGGTACACCGGTCTTCAGTGCCAATGGTACATTGGTCTTAAAGTGCCGAGCTGGTCTCGAGCTTTTGGGAGCCGGTGGTACATCAGTCTTCGGTGCCAATGGTACATTGGTCTTGAAGTGCTGAGCTGGCCTCGGACTTTTGGGAGCCAGTGGTACACCGATCTTCGGTGCCATGGTACATTGGTCTTGGAGTGCCGAGCTGGCCTCGGGCTTTTGGGAGCCGTAGTACACCGATCTTCGGTGCCAATGGTACATTGGTCTTGAAGTGCCGAGCTGGCCTCGGGCTTTTTGGAGCCGGTGGTACATCGGTCTTCGATGCCCATGGTACATTGGTCTTGAAGTGCCGAGCTAGCCTCGGGCTTTTTGGAGTCGGTGGTACACTGGTCTTCGGTGCCAATGGTACATTGGTCTTGAAGTGCCGAGCTGATCTCGAGCTTTTTGGAGCCGGTGGTACACCGATCTTCGGTACCAATGGTACATTGGTCTTGGAGTGCCAAGTTGGCCTCAGGCTTTTTGGAGCCGATGGTACACTGGTCTTCGGTGCCAATGGTACATTGATCTTGAAGTACCGAGCTAGCCTTGAGCTTTTTCAATCCAATGGTACATTAGTCTTCGGTGCCAATGGTACATTGGTCTTGAAGTGCCGAGCTGGCCTCAGGCTTTTAGGCACCGATGGAACATCGGTCTTGGAACACCGAGGTGGACTTAGGCTTTTGAGAGCCGGTGGTACATCGGTCTTTGGTACCAATGGTACATTGGTCTTGAAGTGCTGAGCTAGCTTCGGGCTTTTTGGAGCCGATGGTACATCGGTCTTCGATGCCAATGGTACATTGGTCTTGGAGTGCCGAGCTGGCCTTGGGCTTTTTGCTAAAAAGCTGGGTTACTTGAACACGTGTTTATTAATATAGAATGCGGGGCGAGAGCTCGAAAGAATGCAAGTGTGCAATTCATTGTAAGGAAATGGTACACTACTGATAATACCGACGAAGGTTGTCAGCATTCCATATCCACGAAAGTGGCTTCCCATCTAGTTTTTCAATTCTGTACGCTCCATGATGGAGTACCTCGGTGACTCAGTAGGGTCCTTCCCAATTTGGCGACAGCTTGCCTCCTTCCGTCGGTTTCAAAACTTCGGCCCACCGGAGGACCAAGTCCCTCGGTAAGAATGCCTTTGGGCGAACACATGCATTATAATACCTAGCCATTCGCTGTCGGTAGGCTGCCATCCGCAGTCATGCTCGGCCATGTATCTCTTCCACCAGGTCAAGGTTGGCCCGCAACTGACTCGGGTTGTCCTTCTCGTTGTATGACTCCACCCGGGGGTTCAGGGCACCTATCTCCACAGGAATGATAGCTTTGGACCCGAAGACTAGGCTGAAGGGAGTCTCCCCGGTGGGGGCTCATGGCGTTGTGTGGTATGCCCACAGCACATTGGGGAGCTCCTTCACCCACCGTCCTTTGCAGTCATCTAGCCGGGCTCTAAGTCATTGGAGAATGATGCGGTTGGTCACCTTAGCTGTACCATTGGTCTGAGGGTGCCCGACCGAGGTGAACCGCTTGTGAACACCCAGCTCGGCACAAAATCCTCTGAAGGATGCATTGTCAAACTGTCGGCCATTGTCAGTGACGAGGGTATGCGGTAGCCCGAACCGACATATTATGGACTTCCAGAAAAAGGACTCACCTTGCACTCGGTGATCTTAGCGAATGCCTCGGCCTCGATCCACTTGGTGAAGTGGTCGACGGCTACCAGTAGAAATTTGCACTAACCGGAGGCTAAAGGAAACTGTTCCAAGATATCCATACCCCACTGGGCGAAGGGCCAAAGTACCGCCAGGGGGGTTAGCTGGGACGTCGGTTGCCACTGGATGTTGGCATGGCACTGGCAACTATCATACCTCTTGATGAGCTCGACCGCGTCCTCCCTCATCGTCAGCTAGTACTATACCCTTGCCGCAGGACTTTATACGCCAAAGCTCTGCCCCCCAGATGACTTCCGCATATGCCTTCATGGATTTTTCGCAGGATGAATCAGCCTCCGAGGGACTGACACACTTGAGAACCGGGTATGAGAACAACCTTCGGTATAGCTTTCTGTCCATCACTAGAAACTTCGGAGCCTGTCGCTTGAGCAGCCTGGCCTCAACTGTGTCCCCAGGAAGGGCGCCATCGGTAAGGTACCGGATGTAAGCGTCCATCTAAGAGGGTTCCTGCTCGACCGGTAAGGCTTCTTCTGTGGCTTCAATGCTTGAGGCTTGCAGATGCTCCATGTATGTTCTCCCCAAGGTCCCGTCGGCTGAGGTGGCCAAGTGAGACAATGTGTCAGCCCTGGCATTCTCCCTCCAGGGAATGTAGCTGACACAGAAATAGATAAACTGAGAGGCCTGGGATTGCACCTTGCTCAGGTAGCGAGACATGATCGGGTCTCTGGCCTCGTACTCCCCAGCGACTTGCCCAGAGACAAGCTGAGAGTCTGTGAAGGCCCTCAGACGCTTCGCACCGAGCTCCTTGGCCAGCGTCATCCCCACCAGCAAGGCTTCATACTCTGCTTGGTTGTTGGTGGCTGGAAAGAGAAATCAGAGGGCATACTCCACCACCTCCCCCTCAAGGCTTGCAAGAATGAGTCCAGCCCCACTCCTTTAGGAATTCAATGTGCCGTCAACATGGAGGATCCAGCCTTCCTCCCCTGCCTCCTTAGCCATGGGGGACTTCATGCGCATCTCCGGGTGTGACTCCTCCGGATGCTCCTCGGCCCAGGTGCATTCGATCAAGAAATCAGTTAACACTTGGGACTTCATTGCAAATCTCGGCCGAATGGACAAGTCGAACTCTCCCAGCTTGATGGCCCACTTTGCCAGCCGATCGAAGGTGTCAGGATGGGACAAGATAGTCCGAAGGGGCTGGTCTGTGAGCACCACGATTGGATGAGCTTGGAAGTAGGGCCAGAAGCATTGAGCAAAGACCATCAGGGCAAAAATGATCTTCTCGATCTTAGAATATCTGATCTCAGCATCGTGAAGTACTTTGCTGGTGTAGTAGACCGGCTTTTGTGCTCCGTCGGCATCCATGCAAACAAGCACGGAGCTGACGGCCTCAGGGGAGGTTGCAAGATACAGAAAGAGTTCCTCCATGCCCCTTAGCTTGGACAATAATGGCGAAGTGGACAAACACTTCTTTAGCTCCTCAAAGGCTTCTTGGCATTCCTTCGTCCACTCGAAGCTGTTGACCTTACGTAGTGCCTTAAAGAAAGGCAGACACCTCTCTACCGACTTGGACAAGAAATGGCTCAAGGCTGCCACCCTTTCGGTCAGGCGCTGCACCTCCTTCTTGTTAGCCGGGGGCCTCATGTCCAGAATGGCTCGGATCTTATCGAGGTTGGCCTCGATTCCTTGCTGAGTAACTATGAAGCCTAGAAACTTGCCTGCTGTAACCCCGAAGGCACACTTATGGGGGTTCAGCTTCATCTGATATCAGCGGAGATTGCCGAAGGTCTTGGTGAGGTCGGTAACATGGTCGGTAGCACAGGCACTCTTGGTCAGCATGTCATCCACGTACACCTCCATATTACACCCGACCTGGTCCTCAAAGACCTTATTCATTAACCTCTGATAGGTGGCCCCTATGTTCTTCAACCCAAATGGCATCACCTTGTAGCAATATATCCCTTTCTCAGTTACAAATGAGGTTGTCTCTTCATCGGCCGGGTCCATCTTAATCTGGTAGTACCCGATAAGGCGTCCATGAAGCTGAGGGTCTCGTAGCCGAACGTAGTGTCCACTAACTGGTCGATCTGAGGCAGTGGAAAGATGTCCTTGGGGCATGCCTTATTGAGGTCGGTGAAGTCCACGCACATCCTCCAACTCCCACTGGCCTTGCAGACCATCACAACATTCGCCAGCCAATCGGGGTAGTGCACTTCGTGAATGTGGCCGGCCGCCACCAACTTACGCACTTCCTCGTCTATGGCCTTCTATCTATCGGGGGCGAAGCTCCTTTTCTTCTGCCGGACGAGACAACACTCTGGCTTGATGTTGAGCTGATGGGTGATCACTTCCTCCGAGATGCCTGGCATGTTAGACGCTGACCATGCGAAGATGTCAGCGTTAGCTAGCAGGAAAGTGAGGAGCTGGTCGCGAGCCTCCTCCAGAAGTAGGGCCCCAATTTGAACTATCCTCGTCGGGTCCTCCCCTAGAGGGAAGGTCAGCAGATGCTCGACCGACTCCCCTCTCCTCTCTGAGTCTCGGGGGTCCAGCGCTTCTAATGCGGGTGCAGGTACTGCCCCTTGAGGACTGGGGGCCATGTGGTAGCAAAGCGGTGGTGGGCTTTGCTCCCCTTGCATTTCCTCGACCCCCTCACTGGTGGGGAACCTCACCAGGAGCCTTTTCCTGGAGATAACATCGTCCAGGAGATTGAGTCCGGGCCTTCCGAGGATGACATTTTTGGCGAGGGGCACTCGGACCACAAGGAAGCTCATAAAAACCGTGCTTTGACATGGGGGCATCTTGGCCGTGATGGGGAGAGTAATCTCTCCCTCGACTTTCACAGAGTCTCCGGTGAAACCCATCAAAGGCGTGGTGACAAGCCGAAGTGAGTCGGGAGACAAGTTCATACAAATAAAGGCATTATAACTCAAAACGTCCACCGAGCTTCCACTATCAACTAGAATTCTTTTTACAGGATGCTTAGCGATCGTTATGGACACGATGACGCTATCATCATTTTTGTTGACCACCCCCTCTAGGTCCCTTTTAGAAAAGAGAATTATAGAATCTAACCCCTCCTCCCCCCTCGGTCTCTTGGGCGGGCCACCTGCCCCTTAGGAGATCATTGCCACTGTCTTCTCAGTCGGAGCATTGTTGATCATTGGTGGCGGAGGCGCTGACGGGCCAGGTGCACTCGGGTTGTTCCTCTGAACAAACTTTCCCAGGTGGCCATGCTGGATGAGGTCTTCTATCGCCTTCTTCAGCTGGCGACAATTGTCCGTGTCGTGGCGTGATCTCGGTGGAAGTGGCAGTACAGGTTCTTGTTGCGAGGGGTCTTCGGGTTCAACGGAGGAGGGCACTGAAGATACGGCTCACCCTTGATCTCAAGCAGGATGTGAGACATTGGGGCAAGCAAGGGGGTGAATGGACCGTCCCTCGTGCAAGAGCTCGCGGTTGATTATCCGGTTGGCGGGGAGGCTTGGGCCTCCTGAGACGAACCTCGAGAGGCTCAGGACGAGTCGACTTTTTGGTGGTGCCTCCATTAGCCTTGCACCAGGAGGAGTCAGCCTTGTCGGCGTGGATATACTTTTGGGCCCGGCTCAAGAGTTCGGCGTAGGAGCTGGGCGGCTTCTTGTCGAGGGAGTACGCAAAACGAAAGGAACGGAGCCCTCGCTTCAAGGCCAGGGTGGCCACAGAATCCTCAAGGTTGTAGACCTCAAGGGCAGCTTCTTTGAATCGAGTGATGTAGTCCCGCAGGGACTCGCCACCCTTCTGCTGGATGGAGAATAGACTATCTGCCACTATGGGTATCTTTCGGCGGGCGTCAAAATGGGCCAAGAAGGTCCTCTCCAACTGGTGGAAGGAGTTGATACTCCGCGGCGGCAGGTGGAAGTATCAGGCTCGGGCAGCCTTTCTCAAGGTAGCAGGGAAGGCGACGCAGAGAAGAGAGTCGGTTGCCTCCTAGACCTGCATGAGGACCTTGTAACTCTCCAAATGGTCCGGGGGATTAGTGGTCCCGTCGTACGGGTCCAACTGAGGAAGACGGAACTGGGTTGAGATCGGTTCCTCCATGATGCGGTGGGACAGCGGTGGTGGCTGTCATAGTCCGCCTCCGACAGGTTAATGATCCGATAGTTGAGCTCCTCCAGCCGTTGGTTGTACTCATCAAGCCGGCGCTCGGTCCGGCGAGCTATTCAGCCATCGAAGGACCCCTCCCTTGAATATTCTGAAGAAAGGGAGGAGTGACGGTGGTGGAGACGGGTGCGCTCTGCCTCCCTTCCGTGCCGCCGCTTTGTGGAAGCACTGGCATGGCGGGAAGGAGACTGGGACCTTCTGGAGGTCTCATGATGATGATGCTTGGGCGAAGCACGGCGGTGACGAACTTCTCAAATGGGAGATCTCTCCCAGGAAGAATGTTGACTAGGCTGGACCACCCCTGGGATTGACGTGGGTGGCCCCGGCTGCTGCTGCAGAACTTGGACTGTTGCCACCAGCGACTGAACTTGCATGGTGAGGACGGCGAGTCGATCTTCTTGGTGCTGATGCGGTGGTGGCGATGGTGGTGCAGGGACGCTGGCCTAGGGAGCGGGGAGACCGACTGTCTGTAGGTCAGCTCCCATGCGCTGCCCCCCAGCATGACTGGTGGAGACCTCTTGCGACGAGTCATCACCATTGCTCGAGAGCTCGAGGAAAGAGAAGTTGTCGCCGACTGGTTCGAAGCTTTTTATCTCCTCCTCCCCTTCCTGACGTGCCAATCTGTTGACGCCAAGTCACTTTCCTTCAACGCCGAGGAACAGAGGTCCTCTTCCTCGAAGATCCGTGCAAGAAAGTCCCCGGAGATCGGATGCTCCGATGGGAACCCTCCGACGCTCAAGTCAGCAACTTGGGAACAGACAAGAGTTAACTAACAGAAGGAGCTAGAGAACTTGAGTTTGAGATCCTTCCCTCATTGTGAGTGTGGGCTTTTATACATGTTCGAAGGTCTCTTTTTCCGTTTCCAGAAGGTTGCTGATTTCGAGGTGCCACCGTCCGGTTGCGGACGGAAGGCAAGGCTTACAGTGACAGGTCGCAACTGATATTGGGCATGTCAGAGGTATCTTGCCCCACCTGCCATCTGCCAAGCGCGGCGCTACAGGTGGCAGGAAGACCTGGTTGTGTCAGGCGCGCGTCGTTATGGGGCATGACCATGCGCTGCTGCAGTCGAGTAGTGGATCACATGACTGCTGCAGGTAGTTGGTGGGCCACGTGGGCGTGTCAGGTGGCTCGAGGTAGCAGGTTGCCTGGCCCAAGAACGAGGCCGAGGCGGAAGCTCGAGGCTCGAGACCGAGGCCGAGGCGGAGGCTCGAGACCGAGGCCGAGGCGGAGGCTCGAGGCCGAGGCGGAGGCCGAAGCTCAAGGTTGGGGCGAGGAGACGCTGGGTCTGAGGCCAGGGGGACCTTGGAGGCTGAAGTTGCCCGACGGGACCGAGGCGGGGCTCTGCCAGCCTCCGTCACTGTTAATTCTAACGGCGTTGGATCAGCCACATCACTCACCCCCATAGATAGATTCTAGTTGTCTTCATCCTCTTCGAGGCCTCCTGCATTGTCTCCTCTTGGCTTGTGCCTGGTACTCAAGGCTCTTCTCTCCATCTACAACAAGGTTCGAAGACATCTTTCTCCTCTTTGGGGCCTCCAGTATCATCCTCACCCTCTTCACCCATAGTTGGAACACCATGATAAACTGACAAAGTGATCGAACATCCTTTGGTGCCAATCTCTAGCAATTCCCTTGAGCTTTGTAGGTCTTTCTCTCTCTTAGTAAAGCTCCTGATTGAGAGATAAAAGGTTGTTGGATTAGATAATAAAGTTAATATCTTGGAGCTTAAAAGTCATTCAATTAAATCTATTTGTTGTGAGCTTCTATTCTTGATATTTTGATGTTCAACTCAAAAGAACAGAAGTAGTTAGACATAAGCAATGAAAATCCAACTATTACATGAATTTCTGTAGAAGTTTTCAAGACTTTATGTGTATCTAGTATTTATAATTGATGTGTTTTAATTCCATTTAAAGTAAGGAAATAGATTAATAAGCAAATAATCATCACACATTAAAGGCATCTAAACATAGATTAATTTAATACAATAAAGGATATTCAATGTCTTAATAATTCTTTATATTACGTTTGCATTTTTCATGTTTTTATACATTAATTGATTTATTTGTGAACTATAATTGTTCATTAATCCATATTATTGGTTACCAATAGGTTCATTTTCATTGTATCCTTGTTACTTTTTGAGAATATTCATTATATCCTTGTCATTAAGGTTCTATTCTTTGTTGGATAAGTTTTATGAAAGAACTAATCAACTTCTTCATTGACCAACTCATTCATGATCCTTTATTTTATTTAAAAGAATCAAATAGATTAGTCAATTTCTCATGAGTATCATTTATAATGTATTTTTGAATTTCTAAAATATCCTTTCTTTTTATTTTGATTTTTACTTATTCTCTTTATCAGTAGCTAACCTAATTCAAGTGGTATTATTGTAACTTTTATTTAATTTCTCATCAAAAGATTAGTAGATACCAATAAGTTGAATAGAATTTTTTCTGTATCTTTTTTATTATTTTTTATATTGCTAATGTTTTTCTTTTTTTGTTCATTCTCAATCTCATGCCTTTTCTTTTATTGTGGCCTTCGGTTGCTTTCAATGAAAACAAACATGAAAAAGATATTCTACACATGGTCTCAACCTGACCTGATCTCTGCCTTCTTCATTTTTTATCTCATTATTTTCTTTTATTCTTTTAGCCTTTTTTTTTTTTTTTCCATCATGGCCTCAGGTAATATTCAATGAAGAATAAAGCTGAGAACCCCTCATTCAGCTTCCACATGGCCTTTGATGACTCTTTAATATTACCTTCAAGAAGTGCATAAATAAATACTAAAGGTCCCAAGCTTTGTCTTCAACAAAAAAAAAAAATAATGCACAAATGGGGTTGGATGTCAACATCCAAGAACCTATTGGTTCCATCATCTTTTTCGACCAACTAGACTAGTTTTTGATCCCGGAGGGAGAGTAATGGAGCACCAAAAAGCAATGCTATTGTTCTTGTTGGATGCTTCAAGACGTTTGCATAGAGATATCCCTAAGCTCCATGAATAGTTAACCATGATCATGGCTCCAATGCCTTCTTAAGCGCGAAGCTAGATTATTGACATGGTTATTACTTTAGGATTGGAACAACTTACTCAAAATTGTATTGATGGGGGAAGACATCATACCATGGTTAATCTAATCAAGGTGCACTATGCAAGATAACATGACGTTGGCCAATAGGCCCAATTTCAAGCTTTTAAACAAGAGAAAGCATACAAGGAAGGGACTCCTTGTCTAAAGATGTCTAATGGCCAAGTAGGACAACTTTCCCACAGCTTCTAAAAAAATTGGAAAGAGAAACAAGACGAGGAATTATAGTTTTGTATGGCCAATGGATGAATAATAGATTTTAGTCTTATAGTTTGTTAGATGAATTTTTGGGTAACTGTAGAGTTATGGTTGACTAGCCACTCAAGGCCCTTTTAATGAGTTTATGCGCTAAGCTAGTTATTGATCTTATAATGACTCTTTCTGAGATAAAGCTAGAGGTGGCAAAAGCCTTAACCCAACTGAAAAAATAGTGTAAAGCTTTTACTTTTTTTTTGACCCAAAATTGAAATGATCCAAAAAATTTTTTAATCAGATTAGTCAAGTCACAAATGACCCATCAGATCAGATTTTCACTGTCACTAATATGAACAAAAGCACATCAACTAATACGGTTGACCTTCCCCTTCCATCCATCCTCCTTCTCTCTCTAGAACCTGAAGACCCAAAGGGCAACCAAGTAAAATTAAAACTAACTTAAGTATAATTTAAATAAAAATAAATGTAAATAAGTAAAAGATAAAAAAGTAAATAAGACAAGAAATTTTTATAATAGTCCAGCACTCCTTATGTCCATCCACTCTCCAAGTCTTCTACTCAAGTATTTCACTATCCAATTTTCTTTTTAGATGAAGATTAAACCCTTCTATAACTTTTTCTTTTCTTCGAATTAAAGAGCTCTTCTCTTAAATAGAACACTCAAAAATAAACACCTAAGGATGTGGATTTTTAACTAAGGCTCTAAACTTGGGTTGGATGCTAAGTGCACTAAAGGCTCAAAGAAGGCTTTATTAATGATTTTTAATAATTCTAAACTCAAAAATACATGTCTAAACTAGCAACCAACTTTCCTTCTTATAGCTAAAAGAAATTATGGTCGTTGGGGCTCTTAAGTAGCTTCAAGAGTCATATGAAAATATGATCGTTCGACTATCGAGGCTTGCCTGCCGATCCCATAGGCTAAGGCCCATTGATCACCCTAGCTTGTGTTAGTCGACCACCAAGCTCAAGCAGAAAAAGGTTGATTTGAACTTTGTAGGATTTTTTCAGTCCTAGTTGCTTCTTACTAGACCATAATACTGATGCAATGGTTTTATCAAAGTTAATACTCTCTTTTGATTCTAACCTTTCGCTACCAATCTAGTCTTGTTTCTAATGACTATCCTACATTCTTTTAATTTATTTTGAAAAACTCATTTAGTTCTAATCATGGGATCTTCATCAAGCCTAGGAACTAGTGACCATAATTTTTTTTTAAAAAATTGCATTAGTTCCTCCTGCATGACTGAAATCCAATATTCATCATGCAGAGTCTCTTCACAAGCCAGGTTCTACTTGTGAGAAGAAGGTTAAATGATTACATATGTTTCTAATTGATGCTTTAGTCTTAATACATTTAGATGGATCTCCAATTATTTATTCCTTAGGATGACTATGAGCAAACCTCCATTATTTAGGAAGTTCTTGATTAACTTCAAGATTCTTCTCACTTGAGGTTCCTTTTGAGTTTCATCAATACCCTTAGAAACCTTATGGATGGATAAATCTTCACATCCCTTGTTAATATTATCAAAATTATCATGAGACTTGAGTACCATAGATGAAGGAATGGCTTCATCAGAAGGCAATATGGATTGACTCTTAGACTACTAGATTTCTCTTGTTAAAGATTCTTTATACTTTACTAGTTCAAGAATATCCAAGAAAGTTCCGTTCATCAAATTTTGAATAAAAATTTGATAAATTGTCTTTGTTATTTTTAAAATAAAACATTTACAATCAAATATATAAAATAACTAATGCTGGTTTTTTGCCCTTCCACAATTCATAAGGATTTTTCTTTAAGATCAACCTAATAAGAACTTGGTTTAATATATAGCAAGAAGTATTCACTACAAGGAAAATCTATTTTAGCGACGCCAAAATGCGTCGCTAAATGGTTTTAGCGATGCATTTTGGCCCCTAATGTAAATTTCATCGAAATAGCAATCCATCGCAATTTTATTGCTAAATAGTGACTAAATTACAACACAATAAAATGCGTCACTATTTTGCGATAAAACATAAGTTGTCGCAATTTAGCGATGCATTAGCGACTCCAAATTGCATCATAATATTGCAACTAATTGCGTCGCAAAATTGCGACGCAACTGATTGCGTCGCAATTTTGTGACGCAATGAGTTGCGTTGCAAAATTATGAATTTAATTTTTTTAAAAAAAAATTACGACAAAAAATTTTCGTCGCAATAGCGTTGCTAGTTAATTTTTTTAAATAAATTTAAAATGTTATAAATTGAAACTCTTAATACAATTTCATTGCAATCAAATATTGATCGAAACATTCATCACAAATTTTTAATAATATATAAAAATTTAATATATTAATAATTTAAAATTTTGATATACAAAACAAAAGTAGAAAAAAATACATCAAGAATCTGCACTATTACGATCACGGAAAGGCTGCGGAGGCTGGAATGAACCCTGCGACATTTGGCGAACCAAATCTTGCATCTGACGCATCTGCTATCTCATGTCTGCAAGCTCCTGTCGGACCTCCTGCCGAACCTCCTCCGTAATAAATCTCCGAATGTTGTCTAAACGATCGAAAGGAATATCGCCAGAATAGTGTGAACTAGAGCCGAAAAAATATCTAGAAGCTTTAGTGCCCAGACCATAGACCCTACGGTCTCGTGGCTGGGCACCAACAGCTTCCAAAAACACATCGACTCTCCTGTGGTGAGAGTTCGACGGACGGACCTGCGATGCCTGGGACTGAAGCTCCTCGACTCATGCTTTGAATTATAGAATCAACGATAAATAAATCATTATATGAACTTGAATAAAAGTTTAGAAATTAAACATATACAATATAAGACTAATTTCTTACCGTAACCTCCTGTGATCATGCATCGACCCAGGTACCATCCTTCCTGGTGTGTGTCGCCCTGAATAGGCGAAACTCATCAGGATCTCTGTCCTTCTGCTCAGACTACAAAAGCAGAAGAAATGATATAAATGTAAGTATTTACAAATGACTAAATTAGTAATTAAATTATTTATGTTTTCTTACCATACGACGTATGTGCTCCTGAATCGAAATGGACCCCGCAGTGTGGCAGAAGAGACCCATGCCATGATCGGCCTTCTCGGATTGGCGGTTTGTGGTGGCTGATGCAGACCTCCTTTGCCAAGCCTCAGACTGCCACACTTGCTGCCAGTCGTGCTAAATACCCTTCGGCACATGCACAAGATGCTCACTCGATCTTCTCCAACGATGAAGCATGTCGGAGTATCGGCGTGCCGCAAGAGCATTCCATGCTGCTTTAATAACATCATAGATGGTAGGGTCCCATGTAAACTTTTTCTGTATTAAAATAAATAGTTAGTTTAAGAATATATTAAGATTAAAAAATTTTATATCAGTGATAAATTATATTTAATAAGTTTACCTGAAATTCTAAAAAATAAAACTCCATCATGGCCGCAGCACGCCTCTCGAATATGGAGCTGATCCAGCTCGATACAGTATGCTGCTCAATAAAGCTGTTAAAAAATGCATGTTTATAAGTAATTGAATTTAAAATATAAATATATTTACAATTAGTATATACTTACTGCCCATCAGCATCTAGTCGAAGTACGGTGTGGTCGACGTAGGAAGAACTCTCAGAAGTCTGTGCTGATTTATGAGACTCGAAGGCCGTAGATCTGAACTCTCCATCTCCAATGCTCATGAAGTGATCTGATGTGGCAGGGCTACGTCCCTGCTCACTCTGTTCGTCGGCGAAGATCTATCTCGGCCTGACATATTGAAAATACTAAGGATCCATGCAATATAATTACGAATAATGATTAAATATGTAAAAATTTAGCACTTATAAAAATAAATTGAAATTAAATAAACCTCTATATTTAATCAGTGTCTTTTGTTTCATCAAATGTTGGTTCAACATCCGATGCCGTATCATTTGGCAAAACTTCTTTGTAGAGGAAAAATTGTCTGCTGCAACTTATCATTTAGCAAAACTTCCTTTATTAATCTAGCTATAGCATTGAATGCCTTTTTGATAATCGATGTCCTTCCTTAATATTCATCAATCGAGCAGCCATAGATAATTGGGAATGACTCTCACAACTAGGATACAATTCTTGATTTGCAGCACAAAGTATATCATAAAATTGCTGTGCATCTGGATTTGGTTCTTTCATAAATGTATTGTGATTGAATTCATTACCCGATGCATTCATCACCATTTCTTCATATCTGTTTAAATTCACACATGGTTCCTCAACGGGAATTGAAACTTGTTAGCTTGTGACAACTGCACCCATTTCCTCTGTTTCACCATGATAGTACCAAATATCGTACCCAGAAACAAACTCTTTTTTACACAAATGCACCTTCACAGTTTCAACATCCCTGTAGGCTTTATTCTAACACCTGTATAAGTTGCAGGGGCACCTAATCCTAGGCTCATCCATCCATTCAGGTTGGCTACATGCAAATCCAATAAATTCTTCTAATCCATTCAAAAAATCTGGATTAAGCAAGCCATCTTTTAACCTTGCATACATCCATGAGCGAGGCCCGCTCATTTTTGACCAACTTATACAATTTTCTAGTACACCATTAAAGAAAACCACAACATAAAATTATATTAGTATTAATAATTATATAACTAAACTATTTATTTTACACATCTAAGGTAAATAATAACTATTTAAATAATTGATAACAATAATAAATTTTATTTTTAATGATTGCAACCAATTGATTAGGCCAGGCCTGCCCTGCAAGGCCGTGCCATGTAGAGTTCGAGAAACTTCACAAGTATGCAAGTGTCCTAAATTAATTCCACCTTCACTTTATATCTAAAGGTAAGGCCCTATCCCATTCAAGATTATTTTCTGTGATATGTTATTCTGCTATTCATTATCATCGTTTATGTTGAAATTTCAGCAGCATTGCCCCATATGTTCTCCTAAATATGTGGCATATATGCCACACTAGAAGAACGTATGAGGAAATACAAACCGTAATCTCAACCGATGATAACTAATAGCAGACTAACATATCATAAAAATAATCTCAAACTGTCCACTAGGACAATTTGAGAATTTGTAAGACTAAGTCTTGCAATTTCTCAAATGGGTCTAAAGGTTTTAGTGCTGCGAGAATAATATTCAATTCCAAAAACAATTGAACTTATGTATGTAAAAAGTTTTCTTGACTATTTTACATATTTTGATTGTGGTCTATAGTCACTAACTTCTAAACTTGATATTATGTCAAAGATAATAACCTTAATCCAATATTTATGCACAGTATTATCTAATAATACTAGTTTCAATATTGGACATGCTCAACCAAAAATTTTCATAACACATCAACCGTGGCACATCTATTAAAGCTATACATAAACTCATTACCAAAATAACATATCCCAATATATCAACTTAAATCAAAGTCAAAGTCAAAATAACACATCAACCATAAATTGTAACTTAAAATAACATAAATTGTAACTTAAAATAACACATCAACCATTTCATAACCAAAATAAGATGCAATAATATATAAGATGTTCACCAGTAAACTACCATGCATAGTTTAACATGATGAGAAATTCAACCATAATTATATAAAAACCACTAATCAATCATGACTTAATTAATTTAATACAAAAGCACTAATTAATCATCTAGCAATTTATTTAATTAATTTACTATCAGAATCACTAATTAGCAAATATTACAATGATGTTATATTGCAATCATTATTTATTAGAATACCATAATTTATTATTATATTATATAATATTATAAACTATATATGTTAATATATATTATAATATGATATTATTATATTATGACATAATATAATTATTATGTAATAATTATATTATTACATAATAATTTTTTTGGTCCTGTGGTTGGGTTTTTTTTTTACATGTGGCCTGGCCACGGGGTGTGGCCAGGCTGCGGTCGGGCGCTAGGCCAAGGCCGCAAAGAGGGGTAGGGGAGGGGGGGCTGGGTGGTTAGGTTTTTTTTTTTGCTCATGGCCTGGCCACACCCATGGCCAGGCCGTGGCCGGCGACGGGAGGGGGAAGGCGGGAGGGGGTTGGGGGGGGAGGGGGGGCGGTAACTTAAATTTTTTTTTTTGGCCTTCCCATGGCCGGGAGGGGGGGGTTAAACTACCATGCATAGTTTAACATGCTGAGAAATTCAACCATAATTATATAAAAACCACTAATCAATCACGACTTAATTAATTTAATACAAAAGCACTAATTAATCATCTAACAATTTATTTAATTAATTTACTATCAGAATCACTAATTAGCAAATTTACAATGATGTTATATTGCAATCATTATTTATTAGAATACCATAATTTATTATTATATTATATTATAATATTATAAACTAACATATGTAATATATATTATAATATGATATTATTAATATTATGACATAATATAATTATTATATAATAATATATTATTAGATAATAAATTTTTTTTGGGCCCGTGGTTGGGGTTTTTTTTTTTTTACATGTGGCCTGGCCACGGGGTGTGGCCAGGCCGGTTGGGCGCCAGGCCAAGGCCGCGGAGAGGGGTAGGGGGAGGGGGGCTGAGTGGTTGAGTTTTTTTTTTTTGCTCATGGCCTGGCCATGGGGTGTGGCCAGGCCGTGGTCGGCAATGGGAGAGGGAGGGTGGGGGGGGCAAGGATGGCCACGGTCGTGGCCAGCGATGGGAGGGGGAGGGCGGGAGGGGGCTGGGCGAGGGGGGGTTAACTTAATTTTTTTTTCTTTTGGCCTTGCCGTGGCCTGGCCATCGTGGCCAGGCCGCGGTCGGTCGCCAGCTAGCCACGACCATGGCCGACGATGGGAGGGGGAGGGCGAGAGGGGGTTGGGGGGGGGGATAAGTTTTTTTTTTTTGGCCTTGCCGTGGCCTGGCCACGGTGGCTGGCGAGATGGGAGGGGAGGGGGGGTGGGGGTTTACCCGAAAATAAGAGTTGCCGACGAGGAGGTCGGGTGCTGGAGGGCCGCCGAGTGCCGCCGGAGGTGGGGAAGAGGGAGGAGGAGAAAGAGGGAGGGAGAAGAGCAGCCGGTTGGGGGAGAAATCAGGGAGGAAGGGATTTGGGGGGGGGGGGGGGGGGGGGGGGGGGGGGGGGGGGAGGAGGGGGGGGGGTGGGGGCATTGGAAGGGGGGGGGGGTTGTATCAACTTGGCGGGAATTTAGTGACGCAGAATTGTGAGCGATGCATAAATATGCGTTGCTAATTACGTCACTATTTAGCGACGTATTAAATATGCATCACAAAATAGCGACGCATAGGATGCGTCGCTAAATAGCGACATAATTATGCATCGCTAAATATTAATATTTTATAATATTAATTTTATTTAGTAATTATTATAGTTTATTATATTTAATATTATATAGTGATAATTTTATATATTGATATATTGTAATCTATGCCGCTCGTTTCGTTGGAGCCTCGGGGTGATGTGGGTGGCCGCGATGTTACATGTCCGCTTCCTTCGGGAACCTCCCGTGGACGCTGCTGCCCTTCTCCCCTTCGCTGCCCTTGGTGGCGCTTCGATCTCTTATCGTGGGTTACCTCCCAGGTGGCCGATCGGGGGTCAGGCTCGGCCTTGTGCCGCTCCCGTCTTTCCCCTAAATCAGAAGACGGGTAGGGGCCTACCATGTGGTGATGGGTGACGGAGAATTATGGTTCGATTCAGGAGAGGGAACCTGAGAAATGGCTGCCACATCTAGTAAGGTAGCAGGCGTGCAAATTACCCAATCCTGACATGGGGAGGTAGTGACAATAAATAACAATATCGGTCGGCTCTTTGAGTTCGGTAATTGGACTGAGTACAATCTAGTACAATCTAAATCCCTTAACAAGTGAATCCATTGCAGGGCAAGTCTGGTGCCAGCAGCCAAGGTAATTCTAGCTCCAATAGCGTATATTTAAGTTGTTGCAGTTAAAAATCTCGTAGTTGTACATTGGGCTGGGCTGTCTGGTCCGCCCCATGGAATGGTGTGCACCGGCGGCACCACGGTATGCCCGGGTGGCCAACTACAAGGTCCTATCCGGGACTGACGCTGCCTTCAGTCCAATCCATGCCTTTGTGCCAAGAATGAGCCTAAACCATAAATGCCCTAAACCAATGATAATCCCTAATTAAAACCCAAAACCCTAAAACCTAAAACCCTATCCTAAAACCCTAAACTCTAAAACCCTAAACCCCTAATTAAACCCTAGAACCCTAAAACCCCTAGAACCCTAAAACCCTCAAACCATAAAACCCTAAAACCCTAAACCAAAATCCTAAACCCCTGAAATCTTTAATCCCTAAACTGTGAATCTCTAAACCCCTAGAGCCCTAAAAAGCAATGCAGTCACTGTTTAGCGATGCAAAATTGCGTCGCTAAACAGCGATGCATTGGAATGTGTTGCTAAACAGCGACGCATTTGAATGCGTCGCTGTTTAGCGACGCAAAATTGCATCGTTATATTTTGGTTTAAGTTTTTCTAGTCAAAAAGCTCGTAGTTTCAAATGTGTCACTATTTAGCGACGCAAAATTGCATCGTTATATTTGGTTTAAGTTTTTCCAGTAAAAAAGCTTGTAGTTGTACATTGGACTGGGCTGGCCGGTCCGCCCCATGGAACGGTGTACACCCGCGATGCCATAGTGTGCCCGGATGGCCAACTACAAGGTCCTATCCGGGACTGACGCTGCCTTCAGTCCGATCCATGCCTTTGTGCCGAGAATGCAGTCTAAACCCTAAATGCCCTAAACCAATGATAACCCCTAATTAAAACTTAAAACCCTAATCCTAAAACCCTAAACTCTAAAACCCTAAACCCCTAATTAAACCCCTAAGGTAGTGTTTGATAGAAAAAATATTATCCATGGATAAGTGTACAGGATAGAGTTTGTCCTCTGGCTATCCCTAGGGATATCCCTTGGCTATCCCATTGATCATATCAAATACAAAAAGGTAAAACCATAGGATAACTTTTTTTACTCTTATTTGGAGGGATAACCAGCTATTCCTACATTTTCTAGGGAATAAATTGAGGGGATATCCCATGGTTAACCATGGTTAACCATGGATTATCCCTTTGGTTAGCTTTATTCCCAACTATCCCTTATAGTTATGGCTTTTGGGAATAAGAGGGGATATCCCCTGGATATCCCCTCTTATCCCCTATTTCAAACACTACCTAAAACACTAAAACCCCTAGAACCCCTCGAACCCTAAAACCCCTAGAACCCTAAAACCCTATAACCATAAAACCCTAAAAACCTAAACCAAAATCCTAAACCCTTGAAACCCTTAATCCCTGAACCATGAATCCCTGAACCAAAACCATATTTAGCGACACATTAATTTGCATCGCTATTTAGCAACGCATTATTGACTCACTAAACAGCGACGCATTTTAATGCGTCGCTAAATGTATTACTATTTAGCAATGAAAATTTTTAGAGTCGCTAAATATGTCGCTATTTAGCGACTAATTTTATGCATCGCTAAATTGCATCGCAGATTTCGTGTGTTGCAATTATATCGCAATTCTGTCGTTATTTTGTGATGAATATTTGTGTCGCTATGTTGCATCGCTATTTTATAGATGTCTTGTAGTGATTAATCTATTTCTTCTAAAGTTCTGTTTTTCCTCTCAATAATTCTATTCTGTTGAGGGGTGGTCCTAAGGGTGAAGAATGATGAACAATTTTATTTTCATTGCAATAATACTTAAAGAAATGATTATCAAGTTCACTACCATGATCGCTCTTAATGCATGCAATTTTTTAAAATTTTTATTCTAAATTCTTTTTGAAAATTTTGTAATGTTATGAAAGACTGACTTCTTCCTTTTAAGTTAAAAATAATGTCCATATGAATTTAAAGAAATCATCTACTATAACTAAAACGTGATGCCTACCTCTTAAGCTAACAATTCTTGTAGGTCTAAATAAATCCATATGAAGTAATTGGAGAGGTTTAGAAGTTGACACTATATTTTTAGAATGGAAGGAGTATAGATCGGTCATGCAAGAGTTTGGGCTACTTTTATAGCTTGAACACACACTTAAGCTCCACCCCTAAAAGTGGAGAGCAAATAATGCGGTTTAATTTAGCTAGACAATCCTATGGTGACATATGGTAGAGTTAGAAATCAACATAAAGAAAAAGAATCTGAGAAAGGTTTCCTCCTCTAGAACCATCTACCTATCCTACTTTGTTCAAAACTCTCCTTATTTGGTGTAAAACTAATTCAAGAAGAAAATTAATTGTTTTATTTAGAGAAGATTCCTCCATAGTTACCATCTCACATGAGGATCATGATTATTAGAGTCGTTTGATGAAAGAGTCTAACTTCAAAATATTTTCTCAAAATGTCTATAAAAGTTGCTCAAGTTTTCAGAAGTAAACAAGTTTTTCTTGTTCCTTATATCCTAGATAGCTCATCTTAAAGCCCTAGAATTCTTTCCTTGTCCACTTCACCCACTTGAGCGTCGAGGGGTTTTCCCTAGAAAAAAAACTTAGTGCCCCCTTATACTTGCTTTTCTCTCATAGGAAGGCGAATAGCATGCTTGGATGGTACTTTACTATTTAAGTAAAGATCAATCTCATCATTGATACGTGAAGACCAGATTCAGATGTCAACAACTATGTTCTTTCCTATTGATTATTTTAGGTTATTTGAATACTTGGAATCAATTCCAAATATCTTGTTATCATCTCTCACTAAAGCATATTTTTGTTTGATTGCATCATTAGAACAAGAATTTTGTGGTATAAGTCATAAATTTAGTTAAGCATATTGTTAGCATTGAAGATTAGGTTTTTCCATCCTTTTATGTTGTAATATCTTTCTATAATAGGAAATATCATTACATGATGTTTTTAGATGAATAAATGTATAGGACATGGTATATCTATCCTTTTCCATATATTAATGGAAACACCAAAAAATTAAAAATTAACTGCACGAGAGGATAGTTGGTTGCAAAGAAAAAAAAAAGAATCCAAAATAAACAGGTTCAACCCAATTGCCATCTCTTGATGCTACGGCCCAGCTCTAATAAGAGCTTTGGTTGATCCATCTCCAATTAATAGCAAAGGCTTAGATTTTGATTTGAAGGTTATTAAACCAGGGCATCTATAAATAGAGCCAAGTACCCAAAAGTCTAGCCTAAAAGAGATTAATTAACCATTTTCTCTATGTGAAGTTGCCTTTCTCTCATTGTCTCAAGAAACCACTTCTTTTGACATTTTCCTCCATTTTTTGACTCCTTTTTTTTATTAATTATGAATTCCTATACCACTATTTCATAAGTTTCTTTGAAAGGAGTCATTGGACCACCTACCTTTACATGTTTGTGTTGTGCTTGGAAATTATTTTAATGAAGTTGGGATTAGTTGTATCTTGAGAGCATCCTTGTCAATCACATGCATGAGAAGAGTGATCTTGCTCTTTGGAAAATGCCTAGTATGCCTCAATCTAGCTGTATTCATTGATTTTCTTGCTTTTAGAGTTTATAATTTTAAATTTTATATTCGACTCGAACCAAAATTGTTAAAGCTTTTTTAGATTTATGATTAATTTATACTAATATAGTTAACACACATTATGTTTAGGACAAATTGTATAATGTGAATAATTGCTTTGCAAAAAGCAAGCCAAGCGTAGCTCTTACTTGATTTCTTAATAAATTGAGCAAGCTTAAATTTCAGCTATTAGATGAGATAAAATGTCTACCCTATACTCCTAGGCTCAATATGTAACTCACTCAATTGTAAACCATTTAGGCATTCCCAAAAGTGATTGGCTACAATTTATAAATGTTAGTAAGTGTACTTTGCACATCCAAAAAAAAAAAGAGATAACATTAGATGATAGTTGAAGGATAGGTGTTAAGTTGCCTTAAAATATTTAGTTGCACTTTTTTAATGTAGAAAAGGGTCCCCATAGATTCCTTATTTCATACAAAATCATAATAGCACTAGAAGGAATAACTATTGGCCTCATTGTAACTCTATAAGAGTGTTCAGCCTTACATCCCTACCTCACTAGGGAAAGCTTAAAACTTCTAGCCTTATATTAATTGTTTCTTATAAGATTGTGGTTTCACAATATGGTAAGTAAGGAATCATTGAATTGAAAAGAATGTCAAAAACTTGGTTGATCAATATTTGATATCGATTACAAATAGAATGTACTTATAGATTAGATCTTTTAAAGTTAATAGACTTTCTAGTTCTCTTAAGATATAACTTTTCTAAAGAAAATAGAGAGACAAGTGTTGTATTTATAAATAGACTCAAATATATTACTAAACTTTTAACTTATCTAACACTCAATTCTAGAAGAAACAAATAAAAAATCTAGATAAAAAGAAAATATTCTTAAATTATGGATAGTATAATAACATTTTCATAATTTTCTAAACTTTTATCAACAATGATATATCTTTAACTAAATAATTTTTAACTTCATCCGATCTCCAATTTGGATGATTTAAAATGTATTGGTAAGTAAATGAAGCTAGACATTATGAAAATAAATTTACATGAAAATTTTATTATTATGAGTGCTAGTGAGGCTCTTTTTCGATTGATGTATGTTGGATTATCTTTTTAATATAGTTGAAAATGAACTTTAAAATATAACTTTTAAACTTTGGTAATCTTTTTAGATATTTGGATCATTAATTCAAATAGTTGGTATATATAGAGATCCATGACTACATCAATTCTTCCTATACTGAACATTTGACTCTTAATGAATTGACATGGGGTAAGATAAAATAGGCTTTCTTCTTAAATTAACTTTTCAATTTGCTTAGCTCTCTTCTTGATAAAAAAAGAAGCTCTTTCAATATTATATTGTAAACAACATTTTAGACTTAATATATACAATATTTATAAATTCATAACTTACACAAATATGTTTTGGAGTGAAAATCTCATAGATTTATAATGAGTTTGTGGTGAAGCACCAAGGCGTAGGAGCGCACAAATTCGAAACAAAGCGGGAGGAAGCATATTGGACCCACTTGATGCTACTAGTTGATCCTTATAATGTCTTTCATATTATCTTATCTTGTCTTTTGTCATGTTGGTATAGGTCTTTTGTTATGTTTGTATGGTTTTGTGGGTCATGGTAGTTTGGTCATTGTGGGAGTCCATATAAAAAGGATGTGTGGATGAGCTAGGGTTTTTTATCTTGGACATTTTGGGAGCTCTTTGAGAGTGCTTGTGGTGGCTTGAGTTTGTCTTCATCGGCAAGCTTGAGATCGGTAGCGGCGTAGCAATACGGTATCTACTTGGGTTGGCAAAGCGGTAGGTTTATTCTCGAGCTAGAGAGATCAAACCACGGGCTTGTAGTGGGAAGATCTCATCTATCTATCATCTTTCTTTACTGCTATATTTCTTTGTTTTGGAGGCTTGTAATAGGTATGATTTGTTGGTTATTGAAGTGGTGTTCTTCATTGTTGTCAAATCTGGTTTGTTCATGTTAGATCTTATTTTGTGCTTGATCTCAAATCTGTGTGAAGTGTGCAAGGAATCAAGGGTAATCATTGGTATGGTAAGAAGCTTTCTTCCACCTTCCAAACAATATCTAAAAACAGTGGCAAGGATTGAAGGACTAAATCTTTACTCACAAAGGGGACAAATTCTGGGTGCACTCCAAGTGTTTAATCAAATTTCTGAACTAGATTTTGTGAGGTTGGAGGTTATTGAACCCATTGTTGTGAAGCCCAAGTGAGGGAACTCAACAAATTTGGTGCTTTCATTGAGATTACATCGCAGCAGGGGACTCAAGGTACCTCTTTTGGTTGTGGGAAGTCATGGAGCGGGAAGCAACATAGGGCTCTAACCGAGCGAGGTTCGAAGCATTGATGGAGAACCAAAAAGAAATTATTGTAGCATTAGCTGAAATGAAGGCCGCCATTAATCAACTCTCCCTTAACACTACGGAGAGAAGGGAGCGCATGGAGCGAAGAAGTGTGGAACATGATGGAGAGAGGAGAAGGATGGATGGTCCAACAATTTGGACCTACTAGGCGACATGCAGATAAAAGGCATGCATCTCATGGTGACTCTGATTGGAAAGATCAAGGCATGAGGAGGAGCTGGAATGGAAAGAAAGGAAGCGGGGAGGCAGAGTTGAAGGCAGAGGAATTGCAGTGGAGAGATGGCTTGATAATTCAGCATATTCATGGGATTCTTACCATAGGCGTGGGCAGAATGATTGGGACTCCCAGGAAGAGATAGCGAGGCTTCTGATGATGGGCGGCAATTGCGTAGGAGGAGGGCCGTTGGTCATAGGTATCACTATGGGCCACGAAGGAGACATGGATGGCGTGGAAATAGAGATGGACACGATAGAAGGGAGGGGAGTTAACATGATCAGAAACTAAGAAAACCAAAGATTGATTTTCCTCACTTTGATGATGGAGATCCTCATGAGTGGTTGGACAAAGCCCAACACTATTTTCATGTGTATGAGATGCCCAAAGATGAGAGGGTAGATGTGGCTTGTTTCTTCATGGATGGGAAGGCTAGTAAATGGTGGCGGTGGCTCAAATTCAGATTTGAACAAGGAAGGAGACTTGGTTGGACGGCCTTTGAACATGAATTCATGGAACATTGGGGACCATCCCGGTGGTAAATCACCATGGGCAATTGCCAAACTGAAACAAGAAGGGAAGGTGCAAAGTTACATTGAAGAGTTTAGACGGCTCCAAACATTGGTGAGGGGTTGATCGAAAGAGGCACTTAAGGGGGCTTTTCTTGAAGGACTGAAACCATGGTTGGCTAGGGAACTCAAATTGAAACAACCAAGGCGTCTACAAGAGGCAATGAAGATGGTGAAAATTTTGGAAGATAGCTACTATGCTGAAAAATGTCAAGGCAAGGATGGGCAAGTTGGAAAGTCATCCAAAGCACCATGGAAAGGAAAAGAAATTTTGGAAGAATCCACCAAACGCAAAAAGGAGGTAACAAAACTATCCAAAGATGAGGTACAAGAACGTAAAAAGAAGGGGTTGTGTTTCAAGTATGGAGAAAAGTGGAGTAAGGAACATAAGTGCAAGACGGGCCAAGTGTTTCATGATTGTGGATGATAGCGATGATGAAGGTGCTGAAAATTCCAATGGTGAATCCGAAGATGAAGTGGGCCATGGAGTGGCATTAGAGGGAGAGGAAGCAGAGTTGTCCCTTCATGCTATGTCAGGGGTAAAAGCATCATCCACTATGCAGCTCATGGCGTGGATTGAAAAACAAGAAGTGACTTTGTTGGTGGATAGTGGGTCATCCCATAACTTTGTTAATGCTGATATTATTAAGAGGATTGGACTCCGGGGAGTAGCGGTTGAACCATTTGAGGTAAAGGTTGCCAATGGGGAAAAGCTGAAATGTGATGAGTGGTGCAAGATGTGAAGATCAATGTTCAAGGTGTTAAGATTATTACGGATCTGTATGTCATCACTATTGTAGGCTTAGATATAGTACTTGGAAGTGCTTGGTTGAAGAGTGTTGGAAGGGTGTTGACCGACTATAGGTCTATGACAATGGAATTCAAATTTGGTAGCAAAAAGAGGGTTTGAAAAGCACTAATCTCCAAAGAAATTCAGTAATGTGAAGCAAATATGATGAAAAAATTATACCGGAGTGGTGCATGCTGTTTTGCCATTGTACTAGAAATACCAATCAAGCACGGGATGATGGAAAGCAAGGTGAAGAGGGTGAAGCAAAAAATTGCAGCAACTACCTACTTCAATAAGGCGTGTGATTGAAGAGCACAAAAATGTTTTGGAGCTATCAAATGGGTTGCCACCAAGTAGGTCCTTTGATCACCGAATTGTTCTACAAGATGAGACAAGACCTATGAATGTTCCCCCTTATCATTATGCCCATTTTCAGAAAGGAGAAATAGAGCGGCAAGTGGAAGAAATGCTGAACCAAGGGTTGATTCGACCCAGTACCAGTCCCTTCTCTTCACCGGTGTTGTTGGTAAGGAAGAAGGATAGTTCATGGAGGTTTTGCACCGACTATAGGGCCCTAAATGAAGCTAAAGTGAAGGACCGTTTTCCCATTCCCACGATGGATGAGATGTTGGATGAGTTACATGGTGCGGTGGTCTTCACCAAATTGGATTTGAGAGCGGGGTACCATCAAATTAGAATGAAGAAAGATGATGTGCATAAAACGGTTTTCAGAACACACTCGGAACACTATGAATACCTTGTCATGCCATTTGGGTTATGCAATGCCACCTCCACATTTCAAGCCGCCATGAATGAGGTATTCAAGACTTTCTTGCGCAAATTTGTGCTAGTATTTTTTGATGACATTTTTATATACTCCAAGTCTATGGAAGAACATGTTGGTCATTTGGAGGTGCTTGGGTTGTTGGAGGAGCACTATTTCTTCGTCAAGTTAGAAAAATGTGAGTTTATTCAAGAAGAGTTAGAGTATCTTGGACATATCATTTCTGGAAATGGGGTGAAGGTTGATAACAAGAAGATTGAAACTATGGTGGATTGGCCACTACCTTCCAATATCACTTGTTGACCCCATATTGATTTTGATGAAACACAAAACAGTTAAGTATTATACTAAACAATTAAGTATTACGCAAAATAATTAAATATTACTAATTAATTTAATATTGTGCTAATGATCTATCTGTCAAATCAATTTTGGGTTATTATTATGGTATAGTACACTTTGTTTATCCTAGGTACACTGTAATTTATGATATAATGCTATTTATTTGACAAAATGACTTTCAGGATTAATTATATTTGCATTGTCTTGAATTGGATTAAATTATCCTACAAGCTCCTATTTATAACTCTATTATCACCGGATTATATTTATTCTCTATTGCCTTCGGATTGGATGCATATTGCTTGAATCTCGGGTAACCAATCTTTGATTTGGAATACCAGATTCCATTGCCTTTAATTTAAATTCGGGTTGCCTTCGGATTTCTGGCTTATCAATTTGGATCAATCCTTGGCTAGTCCTTTCTATTTGGAGATTGACGTTTTTCCCTGGCTTCTCATCTTGGTATACCAATTGATAATGTTTGCATACTAATTCTAAGAAGCCCTCTACCGTTTCCCCTTGCTACAAAATTCTGGAATGCCAACTTTTGAAAGTTGGAATGCTGATTTTGTCTTTGGTTTGGCTGGCCCCTTGCTACAAAATTCTGGAATGCCAACTTTTGAAAGTTGGAATGCCGCTTTTGTTGGTGTTTCGGCTGGCCCCTTATTACAAATTTTGGAATACCAACTTTTAAAGTTTGGAATGCCATTTTTATTGGTGTTTCGGCTGGCTCTCTGTCTAAACTTTTTGGAATGCCGGTTTTAACAAATTGGGATGCTATTTTTTGAAAACACTCGGCTGGTTTTGTCTCACATCGTTGGAATTCCGTTTTTCAACTTTTGGAATGCTGATTCCTTAAATCTTCTTGGTTGGACTCCTTCCTCTCACAACGGCTCTATTTTCTGATGTTCTGGTTATAAATAGTGACCTTGAACAATGTTTTAAAAAGAGAGAGAATCAGAAAGAAAAAGAGAAAAACAAGAGAAGGAAGAAACAAAAAAGAAAAAGATAGATTGAAAAATATTGATTGAGAGAAAAATTATTTGAAAGAGAGAGTTGCTTGAGGTTTATTGAAGCTTTGCTTTGATTATTTTTCAACCACCGGAGCTCATTTATTACTGGTTCTTTAAGTGGTCTTCAAGCTTCATCTACCTTCATTGAAGAGCATTCAAAGCCACCTCGAAAGCTTCCTTGTGCTGCTGCGTTCATTAAAGAAAGAAGCTACTTCGGGATTAGCTCTTCAAGTTGATAAGTACATTTATTGCTTTAAATCTTCTCATATCTAGGAGCATTTGTTGTACTAAACATTGTATTGCATGTGCCTTGGTTTGTTTCATGATTGTGAAACATGGTTGGGTAGAGGTCTACCCAGTTTGATTTGTAAGGTCCCCTTGTACCCATAAACAAGAAGACTAGCTTGGAGGGCTAGTGTATAAGGTCCCCTTGTACTCATAAACAAGAAGACTAGCTTGAAGGGCTAGTGTGTAAGGCTTGATAGCTTGTGCCCGTAAACAAGTTTGCTAGCCAGTTAGGCTAGTGGTGACTAATGGAATACCCAAGGTATTCTTGGAGAGTGGATGTAGGTGCAAGGTTGGCACCGAACTACTATAAACTTTGTGTGTTTGATTGTGTTTCTTTTTTTGTGATTGATTGTGTATTAGATGCACCTCACAACACGTGATTAATTGTGAAAGAATATAAGTGCACATACTTGATAGCCAATTAATTTTTAAGAAACCCAATTCACCCCCCCTCTTGGGTTGCTAGATCTGGGCAACATCACTGCAGTGAGGGGATTTTTGGGACTCACCGGCTACTATAGAAGGTTTGTGAAGAACTATGGGCTGATTGCTAATCCTTTAACATCATGTTGGGAAAAGATAGTTTTGTATGGAGTGATGAGACGAAACAAGCATTTGAAGACTTGAAGCGGGCTATGACTCAAACTCCGGTTTTGGCACTACCAAATTTTGAGAAGCCTTTCGAAGTGTATACCGATGCTAGTGGGAAAGGAATTGGAGCGGTGTTAGTGCAAGAAAGAAGACCATTAGCTTTCCTTTCCAAAGCGTTGGGTCCTATAAAGAAAACTTGGAGCACATATGCCCGTGAGATGTTAGCGGTAATACATGCAGTCAAAGTTTGGAGACCATATCTTTTGGGTAGGCGGTTCACAATTGTGACGGATCAACAACCTTTAAGGCATCTTTTAGAGCAGAAAATTGTCGCACCGGAGTAGCAAAAATTCATGGTAAAGTTGTTGGGTTTTGAGTATGACATAGTCTACCAACCGGGAAAGGAAAACAAGGTGGCTGATGCTTTATCTAGGAAGGAAGGGAGCTCTATGTTGTGGATGGTTTATGCTAAAAATGAAGCAAGTTTGCATGCTCTTAGTGGTGCTGAATGGGAGGTTTGGGACAAGGTGCGTGAAGCGATGCAACTTGACAAGAGGTCATTGGAGATTTGTGAAAAGCTCAAGAAAAGAGAGATGGGAGTTGAGGGCTACAAAATGAGGAGTGGATTACTGTACTATGGTGATTGTATTTATGTTCCATGTGTACCGGGGCTGCGGGAGGAGATATTGACTCATTTCCACCATAGCAAAGAAGGGGGACACTCTGGATGGTTGAGAACATATCTTAAGGTGAAACATTTCTTCTATTGGGAGGGCTTAAAGAAGGAGGTGAAGGAAATGGTGGCCAAATGTGACATATGCCAAAAAGTTAAATATGATCAAAGGGCTCCAATGGGTTTGCTACAACCATTACCAATACCGGCAAGGATTTGGGAAGATCTCTCCATGGACTTTGTGGAAGGACTACCGACGAGTAGAGGACATAAAGCCATCTTGGTTGTTGTGGATAGATTAAGTAAAGGTGCGCATTTTATACCTCTTCGGCATTCTTTCACCGCTAGTAGTGTAGCAAAAATTTTTATTAAAAATGTGGTAAAGTTGCATGGAATACCACGGAGTATTGTGATGGATCGGGGAGTATATTCATGAGTTCTTTTTGGCAAGAACTCTTCACTTTGCAAGGTAGCAAGCTGAAAGCTAGTTCATCCTATCACCCCCAAATGGATGGGCAAACGGAGGTGGTGAACCAGACATTGGAGCAATATCTTAGGTGCTATTGTCATAATGAACAATCAGATGGAAAGAGTACCTTCCATGGGCTGAATATTGGTACAGCACCACATATCATGCTTCCATCAACACAAGCCCATTCGAGGTACCATATGGAAGGTCACCTCCCATGTTGAATAGTTATGAAAAGGGAAGAGCCAAGAATGATAAGGCGGAGGAGTTGAGAACAAGAGATGAAGTTCTTACTAATGTGAAGAAGGCACTCATGAAGGCACAAAATATAATGAAAAAGTATTATGACCAAGGCAGGAGGAATGTAAGCTTTGAACCCGGGGACTATGTATATCTCAAGTTACAACCATATAGGCAAAAATCACTCAAAAGAGATTTAATGTCAAGCTTTCACAATGCTACTATGGGCCTTTTAAGGTGTTGAAGCGCGTTGGAGAGGTAGCATATAAGTTAGAATTACCTGAATCTTCTCTCCTTCATCCTGTGTTTCGTGTGACTGCATTGAAGAAAATGATGGGAGAACCGGAGTATGTTGTTAAAGAGCTGCCTTCTTTTGATGAGGAAGGAACAATATTACTAAAGCCCGAAGCGATTCTTCGTTATCGGAAGCATAAGATAGACAAAAAAAGTAATGATATGTGGCAAGTATTGATTCATTGGAAAGGGCTACTGGTGGAGGAAGCAACATGGGAAGACTATGAGGATGTGGCCAAACAATTTCTGAACTTATCCCTTGAGGACAAGGGAGTTCTCGAAGGGGGGAATGGTGAAGCACCAAGGCGCAGGAGCGCACAAATTCGGGACAAAGCGGGAGGAAGCACATTGGACCCATTTGATGCTACTAGTTGATCCTTATAATGTCTTTCATATTATCTTATCTTATCTTTTGTCATGTTAGTATGGGTCTTTTGTTATGTTTGTATGGTTTTGTTAGGTCATGGGTAGTTTTGTTATTATGGGAGTCCATATAAAAAGGATGTGTGGATGAGCTAGAGTTTTTTATCTTGGACATTTTGGGAGCTCTTTGAGAGTGCTTATGGCAGCTTGAGTTTGTCTTCATCGGCGAGCTTGAGATCGGTAGCGGCGTAGCAATACGGTGTCTACTTGGGCTGGCAAGGGGGTAGGTTTATTCCCGAGCTAGAGAGATCAAACCACGGGCTGTAGTGGGGAGATCTCATATATCTATCATCTTTCTTTACTGCTGTATTTTTCTTTATTTTGGAGGCTTGTAATAGGTGGGATTTGTTGGTTATTGAAGTGGTGTTCTTCATTGTTGTCAAATCTGGTTTGTTCATGTTAGATCTCATTTTGTGCTTGATCTTGATGTGGAAACCCTCTCAAATCTGTGTGAAGTGTGCAAGGAACTAAGGGTAATCATTGGTGTGGTCATAAGTCTTCTTCCACCTCTCGAACAACATCTAAAAACAGTGGCAATGATCGAAAGACTAAATCTTTACTCACAAAGGGGACAAATTCTGGGTGCACTCCAGGTATTTGATCAAATTTCTGAACCAGATTTTGTGAGGTTGGAGGTTATTGAACCCATTGTTGTGGAGCCCAAGTGAGGAAACTCAACAGTTTGGCGGTGTCGAGCAAGGCTATTTGATCTCTCAAGAGATAATTTCAGGATAGTGATCCCAACTTAATATAGAAAAAAGCAACTAAATACATAAAAAATATAGCAAAAGAGGTTTTAGGAGAATCAAAAGAGGTAAGACTATTAGAAAAAAAACTTGATGATGGAATGAGGATAAATTATAAAATTTGACAAAAGGCTAGAGATGAAGAAAGTTTTAAAAAGTATAGGGATGTAAAGAAAAAAAGCTAAAAAAGTGATAAGTAATGTCAAACTTAAAGTTTATGATGATTTATATAATAGCCTAGATACGAAAAAAAGGTAAAAAGACTATATACAAACTAGCAAAACTAAAAAAAAAAATCTTAACTATATTAAATATGAAGATAAAAGAGTTTTAGTAAAAGAAGAAGAGATAAAAGAATAATAAAAAAGTTATTTTAAAATTTATTAAATAAAAATAATTTAGTAAATTTAAAGGTAGAAGGACGTGATAATATAGGAGTAACAAATAAAAATAATTTTTTTTGTAAAATAAAAATGCAAAGGCATTAGGGTCAAATGCATCCCTATTGAGGTTTAAAAAGGCTTAGGAGAAATTGAAGTTATGTGATTAATTAATTTATTTAATAGGATTGTAACAACTAAAAGAATGTTGGATGATTGGAAAAAAATATATTAATACATATATAAAAATAAAGAAGATATTAAAAACTATGCAAATTATAAAGGAATTAAGTTGATAAGTCATACAATGAAATTATGGGAGAGAGTAATAGAAAATCGAATAAGAGTTGAAACTTTGATGTCTAATAATCAATTTAGATTTATGCCTCGAAGATCGACCATAGAAGTTATTTATCTATTAAAGATATTGATGGAGAGGTATAAGGAAAAGAAAAAAAAACCCTTCATATAATCTTTATTGATTTAGAAAAAAACATATGATAGAGTACTTAGAAAAATAATATGGTGAGTTTTAGATAAAAAAAGAGTCACCAAAAGGTATATAAATCGATAAAAATATGTATGATAGAGCAATAACTATTGTTAAAATATTAACAATAGAAACTAGTGAGTTTTCAATTACTATAGGTTTATATCAAAGATCTGCCTTAAATCCGTATCTTTTTGCACTAGTTATGGATGAATTAACCAAACATATTCAAGATGATCCTATGGTATGTGTTATTTGCAGACAATATAGTATTGATTGATGAAACTAAATCTAAAGTAAATGCTAAGCTAGATTTTGGAGAAAGACTTTAGAATCTAAAGGTATCAAGATTAGTAGAATTAAAACTGAATGCATAAAATATAACTTTAGTGGAAGTAAAAATACAAATGAAGAGACAATGAAGATTAAAAGTCAAGAGATACCAAGAAGTAAAAATTTAGGTATATGGAATCAATTATCCAATAAGAAGCATAGTTGTCAGAATCAGATCGAACCGGTCGATTGGACCGGTTGAACCGGGACTTGAAGGCCAAGCCGGTCCGGTTTCAATATAAACCGAATGTGTAAGTGACCCAGAATAACCCGGTCAACCCATCCGGTTCACCCATGAACCGATCAATCCAACCCGAACCGGTTCGGGTCACGGGTTTTATTATCATGTTAATCTTAAATTTTTTATTAAAAATTAATTTTATTAATATAAATATATTTTTATATTAATATAATTGATCGATGGTTGAACCAGTGACCCAACGGTTGAACCAATGACCCAACAGTTGAACCAGTGACCCGGTGACCCGAGCCTTTGGCCGGGTCAATATTCGGACCGGGTCTGACAACTATGGTAAGAAGATGAAATAGGTAAAGATGTGAATCATAAAGTATGATGAATTAAGTGGAGGAGGCTTCGGGAATATGTATGATCGATGCATCCTACTAAAATTGAAAGAAAAATTTTATTAAATCGCTATTAAGCTAACTATGCTATATGAAACAGAGTGTTGGACAACACTGAAACAACATGTAAATAAATTAATATATAGAAATACACATGTTAAGATGGATATGTGGTAAAACTTTAAAAGATAGAATTAGAAATACGCATATACAAGAAATGATAGGAGTAGCCCCAATTGAAGATAAAATGAAAGAAAACCAATTATGGTGGTTTGGACATATACAATGAAGACCTTTAGATGTTTCAGCTAGAAAAAGTGATCTTTTAATAGTCGATAGTAATAATAGAGTTAGAGGTAGACCTAAACTAATATGGACAGAAATAACTAAGAGAGATATAACTATTTATAATTTGAGTATTGACTTAATCCTGAATAGAGTAGAGTGGAGGAAGCAAATTCATGTAACCAATCCCATGTAGTTGAAAAAAGGCTTAGATGAGTTGAATTGGGTTGAGTTGATTCCTTTTAATATACATCTTGAATGCAATAATTTAATATACATCTTTGACTATTCTTCGGCTTCTTTATCTATAATGCTCTTCTTTTCTTCCTTCATCTGATTTTCTAAGTAAGAAAAAAATATTAGATTTTGAAATTATTATATTATTTCCTTTTATTTCTTCTTCATTTTTTGTGGGAATTTTCTATTCTTTCATTTTATGAAACAAGATATCAGGGAATGTATAATTAGAAATTGCTAGTTTAGAAATAGTACAGAAGAAACTTAGTCAGGATACCTCTTTGCTTGAAAGGCTAACTTGCAAGTACAAAAGTCTTGTACTGCCAGATTTCCGTCTCTTGTTATTTGTAGCATACTTACATTCCTTTTATCATATACTTATTATAATTTAATATTTTTACTAAGCTTAACTATTTTAGAATCTTTCTCACTCTTCATGTTTTTTGATTGCATAGGTGCTTAGATAACAAAAATAATAGTCCAATAAATGTACTCTTTTCAAAATGATTTTTATTTTTTTCTATTCTCATATTTTATAGTTTATAAAAAATATATTTTTGTATGTTAAATGATTTAAAAAATAGTATAAATACACCGTAGAATAATTTATCAATACCTAATTTTTATCTCAAACTTGAAGTGATCCTCAGAACTTTTTTAGATCCAATATTTGGCATCGGTCTATAGTTTTGATTGAGTTTAGATTCATATGGATGCTTAGGTAACCCCCCCAAAAAAAAGGTTAAATAGATGTCCTCTTTTAAAAATGAATTTTTTATATATTCAATTTTTAGTTTATGAAAAATTGTGTGTATTAAATAATTTTTTAAACTATTCTAAAAGGGTAACAGAATAATTTGTTAAATCTTCAATTTTTAATCTAAACTTAACTTGCTGCCGACTTTTTTTTAGGTCCATTTTTGGATATGGATCGGAGTTTTGATTGAGTTTAGATTTGTATTTGGATTTATTAAAATTATATTTTTGGTTTGGGAATGGATATAAGAAGTTTGGAGGGCCACAGGCATCAAAGTTGGTACATTCGAGGACCCTTTCTTCTCTTCTTGCTGGGATATCCAAGAACCCATTATAAATAAACAACATAACTGTAAGAAAATTGTTCCATCATTTCAAGGAATTTAAAACATGCAAAAACGATAAGACACAAGTTTATGAAATTAACCACATGAATTTATTAACCATAGGACTTACATAAATATAGATCCTTAAAGTACAATGAATGATCGGGCCAAATATAACAAAATATTTGAAATTAACTCGATTCGGCTCATTAATTAATTTAAGTAACTAAATTGGAACCCAACCTAATTCACTCTCAGATCCCAACGCAAATTTGATCAGGTAGGTTGGTTGAGTTACGTCCATCCAAGTCAAAAATAACTTAAAATAAACAATAAACGTTAATTCAAAAATTTTAACCAACATTAATTTGGTCATGCTGAATTAGGTTAAATTGAGCTGCATTAACTCAAAGAGATATAAGTGGAACAAGAAGTCTATATTTATAGAATGTCTAAGATTTAGATTTATATCTAACTAATCATTTGGCTAGTTTCCACCGTCACCCTCCCGTTCAAGTTTGATGCCGGATGGGCTCGACTCAAACTGGTACTTTTAAACTAATTTTAGTTGCATCAAATTTGATATGTCCAGAATTAGTGGAATTGAGTCTAACAATGCCTTGAAACTAATTTAGACCTGCATTGAATGTCAAGTCAAAGTCAATTTGTGTAGGGATCAATTTGGAGGTTTTGTTATCCTATCTTATTACATTTTTCATCTTTTTTTTTTTTTTTAGTCCCAAAATTTTGAAGCTGAATACATATTTGATCGAGTGAGATGTGGTTGGTTAAGTTACATTAGCTTAAGCAGTAATTAATTTAATTGACTAAACTAGGACCCACTCCCATTCAAAGTTTTAAACTGAAATAATAAATTTGGTTAGATTGGATTTAGATTGCTGGAGTTATATATTATCTCATGCAAGATTCAAATTTTAAATAAAGGCTATATTAGAATAGTTAGTACCATTGTTATTATTGTTATTATTCTTCTATTTAATTATAACTTTTTATTGGTTTTATTTTTCATAATTTAATGCTAAAGTTTTCCATTTTATTTCCCTCAGCATTGCTGGGGTTTTTTGTTAGTTTATCCTAAGAGTACATGGAATAGTAAGAAACATAAATTAAACAAAAGGATATAGATTGAACAGGAATCTCAAATGGGTTTGGTCTTTGAAGGAGTCCTTCCTAAGATGACTCAGACTTTTAAATGGATTTTGTCCTCAAGATCAGCTTGTAACCAAGATTTTTTCCAATCAAATGTTATAACAAGATCCATGAATCTTAGATATATGCTTTTCGTATGCTGGGTCAATCATGGAATTACTGAATGCTCAGGATGGTTGAACTCATTATCCTTTTATTTTAATAGATTAGGGAAGGCTGATACTAATCACCTTCTGCTCTATATCCGCCCCATTTTTGAAGGATGACTTCAACCGAAATCAAAACACCATTCCTGACTCAACTGGGAAGGGATGATATGATTTGAACAAACACTAGGACGTCGTAATTAAGGCAATGACCCAGTCATCCATTGCTATTTGTGCTCAACATTTGACATGCTTATTGGTGGATTTGTGGTCACCTTCAGTGGATACCGACAGACCAATTTTCAGCCACGCTGATTCAACATCAAATCCTCTTCCTATGGTTAATAAAATGATGCAACCTAGGAGTTCTTGTAAATCTGCGATATTTTGATCTGGAGTGCTTCATTACTTGGTTGGGCAGACATTTAGTGGCCCCAATGACGTACTTGATATAGGTAACTTGAAAGTCCTAGGTTGATCTGGTCTAGTTTTGGATTATGCCACCGGATATAGGACCCCAATAATCTAAAGGTTATATAATTTATTGGACTCCAATAATCACTTCAATCTCATTTGACTGCCTCCTCCCTTTACTATCATGCAAACTACCACATGATATAGTTGGTAAAAAACCATTCTCACAAACTCAATCTTTAGTAATTAAATCAGCAATAAGATAACTTGATTGTTGAATTTCACATATGTAGGATATGGAACCTTTCTACACAGCCTAGTGTTACGACCATATCCCCTTGCTTTTCCTTTCCAATAATAACTCTCAACTAGATTCCTCTTTCAGAGGTTTAAACCATGCTTAAAATCTATAGAAAAGGATCCTGTTTCTCATAACAACTATGGAGACCATGTAGCCCGTATCTGTAATTTAGTCTAGCAGGCTTGATAGGATGAAAAGTACCAGTAAAATAGAATTTTTAAAACACTGATTAGTAGATGTTTGGCTACTCAAACAAGATAAGAGGCCAACATTGTATTCATCATTAACCATTCAGGATGATGAGGCATACGCTTAGTTCAATAATTCTATCAGACTGATCAATACTTAGTGGGGCAAGAGAAGAGTTAATAAAATTAAGCCAGAGAAGAAACAATCTTGTTTCTTATGTTAGGTTATCAACTTTTTCTTTGCTGTAGTTGTGCTTCTTCTTCTCATGGGGACCATAATTTGCCCACATGCACTTGCAGGTGCAGGTGCACGTGCATGCCACAGACTGGGTTAAAAAAACAAAAAATAAAAAATAAATAAAAACTTTACCATGTTTCTTTCATTAGTCGAATTGGTGAAGAGTTCTTAAGTTGTGATAAATAAGTTGCTGCAATTTACAATTGGAAAGGGTCTTGGTACCTACTGTTTTTTTTTTTTTTTTTCTACACTTCTTCATGCTCCATGAGCCATTAACTCTGGAAGCGTACTGTGTACAACTAGGGAGTAGAAAATATAACATAAGGCAAGTTCATTGAGATGGTAAACTCCTTTTAGTTAACCAGAAGAGATGTGTAGCAGACCTTGTTATTTAATATCAGAAACTAGGAAGCCCACGAGAAACATCTCTCTCACTGGTTCTGTTTCTTCTTTGGATACTCCCTTGGTCCAAATATAGTTGATCCAATTCTAACATTGGTACTGCCCATTTCAATCTGCACATTCCAACAGAAAATGTTAATTGTAAACGTTTCACATTTGACATGAAGACAACCTTCTCTTTTTAGGTCAAGCTTTGCAAGGGAAAGGTGAGGTGTGAAGCAATATCGGTGAGAAATTGCAAATGTTGCCATAGCGATAGTAATAAGAAAAAGAAAATGTTGTATGAATATGATAGCCCCTGTTCTGTTCCTCAAGTGGAATTCACATTTATGGAGATAAATTCTTACTACCACAACAGAAGCAGACTTTAGCCCTGCCTTTTTTGGTTTAAATTTCATCATACTATATTACTTACCGCTTGCTCAAAGTCACCAGACATGCCCATAGACAGCTCACAGTGCTCCTCTGAAATCCCAAGTGCATTGCACACATTGGCCCTACAATTCAACAATGCCTACTCTTCCAACAAATGAAACTACAGGTTAGTTAATCTTGGGAGAAACGTGTAACAACAACCTTTCAATGGTTCAAGAACAGCCACCTTAAAATTTTCTGGAGTTGAGTAGTCAGGCATGCCTATTGTCATAAGGCCAGAGAAAACAAGGCTTGGGCAACTCAGCTTGACATGCTTGGCTAGTTCTACACAACCCAAGGGATCTACACCAGATTTTGCTGCAAAAGAAGGAAGCATATCAGCATAACTATCTTGTGATGCAGGTAGAAAAGAACCACATTGTTGAACTTCCAAAAGCTATTTAACATGACTAAGGCAGTCCTTTAGATCCTTCTAGTATCACCCATAAGACAACAGCGTAATAACATTCTATTTACGTAAGAGTTTCAACTTTCAAATGAGGTCTTCCTGGCTGAGATCAATTTGTTTGTCAGGGCTAGATTCGGCAGCTTTCGATGCTCTTAAGGCAAAAGATCAATGACTCATGAGTCATGAAGGCATGTGTTATGTTGAAGGGAATACTAAACAATCTGAAAAAGAACAAACTGACCTAATTCCTTTTTCATAAGCTAGTGAATTATGAAGCAATCATGTGATGCTGTGCAGAGTTAAGTCTCTGATAAAAAAAATCACAAGATAGGCACCTCCATGGCAGTAATTTTTCTGACTAAAAGGAAAATTTCCACATTCAGTTTATCTGTAATTACCTCCCACATATATAATTATTTACTTGTTTTCAAATGCTTAGACTTATTATATTTTGCTCTCCTGGTGTCATTTTGTTCTAAAATGGTGTTACATGTGACCTTAGAACTGTATTGTTTTACTTTAATTTAGCTTCATGAAATAGAGTATCTGTAGTTTTCCAGGAAATGGAAGTCACAGTGATAGCTAAAAACTTACCCCTTTTTTGTGGTCTAAAATCAGGTTTAGAAGCTAAATTCTACTGCAATAATAACCATTAAAGAAATGTTGGGGGTACTCACACTCTTCCCCACTAGTATTTACTTGGACCAAAACCTTCAAAGGCTTCCTTCCCAGGTTAGCAACCATACGATCAAGAAGATTAGCAATCTGTAAAGTATGAATTGGAAAAAATAAATATATTATAGCACCTTGTATTGACTAGCCAGGCTTATGGTTGCAAGGCAGATTGGATTTACCTTCAACCGGCCGCTTTTTCCCAAATTTAGGCTACTTTGAAATACAAAATTATCTATTGCAAGAAATAGTGGCTATTTCTTAAATTAGGCCATAAAAAAGATAACAGCAAAAAAGTTCTCTTTGAGAGATTCAAGGATTGATGCAAAATCTTCACAAGCCTGCAATTTGAGTGTCTAAGCAAAGTTTTGGGAATGAACAATGGTTCCAATTAGCTAGTCATGGTACACCTACTTGTTGACTAGTTCCAGCAGCAACCAATTACACCTGCTTGCATGTGAGCCAGGATAGTTGAGGCCTGAAGTGTGCATCAAGCATATCACCAAGTCTAGTGAAACACTGAGAGACTCAAATGAGAATGGGTTTGGGAAGTACAGTAAAAAGAGGACTAATCTTCACTTGGTATCTTCTTAAAAATTTGTCCTTACTTTAGCACAAGTTGTATAGTGCTCGCCAGAAATCCTACAGGGACAAAAGCTCTATTCTCGGAGATGGGAAATAGTAATGTAATCCAATTGAAATTGGAGTTGGAGGGAATAATTGGGTACCAGTTGCTCCTTTCAACTTAAGTGAGCAGGACCTTTATTGTGTAACCTATGTTCCCATATTTTTTAAAATAGGCATATGTTACTGGAAAAAAAAAGATTTTGCTGAACCCTGATAATGCATGGATTATGTTCAGCAATTAGATAAGTGGGATCAGCTCTGGATGAGGTAAGAGCCAGACTGTCACTTGCAAGACCTCGATGAGAACAAAAAGGTCTTATGTGATGCTTCAATGTATCGAGAATCATATATAGTATGTATCATCTTCATCCAGAAAATAAAAACCTCTCTTCTTATAGCATGTTAGTTTATTAAATAATTGTAATCATCTTGAGGTGAATAAGGTATTGGATGTAATGTTACATGCTGTATATTATTCATGGTAATAGAATGAAATGATTATTAAGTGTTGCATGGAAATGGACAGAAGAATCAGATTCAAACAATGTAAGCAGGTGTCTAGTCAGCAAGAATATGGAGAAAGGAGTACATACAGGAAAAAAATAGTTTGAACTAAATTATATTTTAAATTTAGAATACTTAAGAAAACATTTAAAGCTATGTTTGATCTCTCGGTACTAGGTCCCAACCTATCGGTATGGTACATTATGCATATCATATCTAGACGGATCTCGAACAATTTTATGATTGTACTGCTCAAAATTGGGGTTGTATATGTTGGTACCACTAGTTCTGCTTAGTTCAGACTGGTTTTAGTCAGCACAGACCAATTACCATACCAAGCTAGGAAATTGACCTTATGCACATTGGATCGAGCGACTCAAGTCAGTTTTGAAATCCTTGATTTAAAGAAATATTTTTCTAATGTTCTCTAATACATGTATCTATAATTAAGCTCCCAAATTAGCCTAAGGATATAGGAAAGATGATATGTGAGGAGCCTTGGCACAATGGTAAGATTATTATAACCTAGAGGTCACAAGTTTGAAATATGGAAATAACCTCTGTGTATAGGGAGTACTAAGCCGCCCTTTTTAATATAAGTAAGCTGGCATTTCAAATAAATTATCTTAATATTTATATCCTTGACTCATCTCTTAAAAGAATATAAGTTCATTTTAAACATCATTATGGTGGATCAAACCAAGGAAGCCTAATCCTAAGTGGATGACTAAGTCTAGAAAGGCAATTTGAGCTATGCCACATGACTTTGCAGCAAGCCACTTAAGTCTTGTGGTTTAGTTGTGAAAGTTCCAAGTCTTCAGAGTCAAGTCCAAGTTTTTGTAGTTTGTTGCACAAATAATGTACTTAGTTGGATGAATCATGCTCCAAAACTCTGTCTTCCTTCTTGTGACATTCTGATCTGAACTAAAATTCTCTTCTCAATTGTATTTCTAACCTTGCATTATTACTATTTATTACTCATATCATACACCTCTTGATTAATCTCCAAAATCTATAACCGAAGAATATGATTAATAATGTGTGACACATCTGATTCACTGGAATGTATTGGACAGATTCTTCAATTGGACGAATTTCAATAATACAGGTGATGATGTGGCCCAACCAATGTGTGGTAATAGTGTGATGATATCTTTGATATTCTTAAACCCCACAGAAGCATGTGCGTGTGCGTGTGCATGTGTGTGTATGTGTCTTTATTCTATTGAATAAAGGCTCTAAATTTTTAAAAATTAACATGTCAAGGTTTGCCCATATAAAGGAGAGGTGCATATGCTGTGTCCATATATTTTTCACCAATCAAAACTTCAGGCAAAACATTTAAGAACGGAGTGAGCAATGCATAAGAAAGATCACTGATGAAGATTTCTGAACTTTTCCTTAACCAACTATATGATTCTGTGCTATATCCCAAAAAAGATATTAGGCATATCCTCTATGGTATCATAACAAGAGTAGAGAAATTAAAGATTTCATTCTTTAAGTTTACAATGTCAACCAGTTGGCAACTCAACTACCATATATATGTAAGCAAGCTCATTATCATATCCATGAGTCAAAATTTTTAATTAGAAAAGGCCAAGATACTTGGATGGCAGTATTCTTCTGAATTTTGCACAGTCAATCAATTAGTATTCTTTTCAACCGCAACATGAATGACGAAAAGAGACTATCATAGAAGCTGCGATTGGAGCTATTATTTGACAATGGTGTCTAGTCAATGGTGGCCTCTAAACGATTGTCTCAGTGAAGGGGCTATAACCTAATAGTTGAGTAGCAATAAATGCAAGAAGGCCCAAAAGTTGTGCTCTACATATGTGAACCACAACAACAACAATTGTGGTTGAGATTCATCCTTTTTCTTTTCATCAGGTGAGAATATAAAATGGCGATTCTTCATTTCATGATATTGTACAATTTTTTTCCTTTGATGATAATGATATTATAGGGAAGGATTATTAGCATCTACAAGGCTGATTTTGCATCTATAAGGCTGATAACATCCTATAAAGTGATATTCTGGATGCTGGCAAGTAAGAGCTGCCTTGCCTTGTTATGATCCAAACTGCTTGGGATAACTAAATGTGAAGTGTATCAATGCTTCAAGTCAGCAAAACAAATGATGTGGAATCAAGCAAGACAACCCCTGATTGCTGCTTGCATGCTGCACCTGAAGAGATATAGATTGAATATTAAACCTGTGGGTTTTAGATGGTAAGTATATGCTTATTATAAGGCCACTAAAATTACCAATCATGGCAACAGAAATTCACAGCCAGGTTATTGCAGATCACTGAAATAAAGTTAAAATATTTTATGTTGAAATACACCCCTTGGAAATAAACCAAAATAGTGAATAGGAATATTTAAATCTTAAATACAGGACATGTTGGCAGTGCAAATACGTTAATCCCTTCAACAGTCATATTTAGTGTGAAAATAGAATGAAATAGGACAAAATTTGAGTGGGTGAATTCTCTGGATGTGATATAGACAATTGAGAAATTATAAAGAAAATATAAATTGTTGAAAGATTGTTTTCTCCACCCAATAGAAGGGTGGACCCAAGAAAGGTCTTACAATAGTTAGAACCTTGGAATGCCATACTAGTTCGTACCACTCCATACTAGATGTCCGTACCATATGAGTGGTACCAAACCAAGACTCAATAATGATGTGTGCCCACTCTCATTATGTTGAACTAACTCATGTACCAAGCATGCCAACACTATACTAGTATAGCATTGGTACAGGGTCTAGCACAGAGATAGTGAACCTTAGTTAGAACCATGAGAGTATAAAAGTAAACAAACCCGTACCTATCTTTCTTGAAGTTAATGTGGAAGCATTACTCATACAATCATGAAGAAGACTGCATTGCTGCCTGTTAGTGAAGACCGTAGTAATTTTCTAAAGATTTCCTTAAACTAAACACTATTTGAGGGGAAGTAAAACAACAGAGACTCCAAATTGTAAACTTTTTGCATCAATATGGAAGATAACACATTGTTGGATGGATTGACATATCTGTGGAGGTATGAGGGAAGTAGCCCAGAGTTCGGCAGATTTAGAACTCCATATTCTTGCACCTAGGTTTTATTGAATTAAGGTAAACCAGGTAAATTTTACATAGTCTAGATGATATAGGCAAAAGCTCTTTACGGTAGGAAAATGAACAATAGTCACCATAACATGCATTATATATGATACAATACAAACAAGATGGGTGCTTCCAAACCCCATTTTGCATTTATTTAAAATTTACCTAGTCATACAATAAGCATATCAAGTATGTTGGATTAATTGTTCTGTTATAAAATAACAGCCAAATTATTGTTTTTAATAATTAAAAAAATGAACGAGACTCGTTAACATTATCTCCTCACATTGGAGATTAACTAAACTCACATGTGGGTGTATGGTTGACTAACATTCACCACTGTGAGTAGGTCACTTACTCTTGACTGATAAGCCAGAATTGGTCTTAAAATTTTTCACAACCAACTGGGAGCAACACAAGCTACTCAGGGTTAAGCAGCCCTCTCCCAAAAGAACACTATTTTGATTCTAAATGTACTCTTTTACAATGTAGTTTTTATATGCATCAATAAAGCTACATATTCTTGTTCAAGAATTTGGAGAATAAAAATTTTGCTGGCCAATTAGATAAATTACCTTTTCATTGTCTACACTCTCAACCATGTCAAGGTTGGGAACAGCAGCTGCACAATTAAGCAGGAGAAAAAAATGCTAGTTATTAATGATACCACAACTATTCAATGAAAGAGATGCATTAGAACATCTGGCTTATGAAAGAATTTTTTAAGAGCTAAGGTATGCCTCACTTGTCAATGAAAAAAAAAGTGATTTCTTCCATTTTTGGATGTATGTGCCATATCTTGACACAGAGGTTAAATAAAAGGATACAAAGTGAAAATTCTCACAGGAAAAAAATGAATCAGAAAAGAAGTAAATATTTTGATATTCAATTATAGTACCTTTCTCTACAATACAAACTCGATCAAGCCTAATCTAGCCTTTCTAGTTTTACTACTCATCCATCTGAACACTCTCTCATTTCTTCTAATTAACTTATTTGCATGTACTCTTTTTATTACCCAACACTCTCAGCTACTTTGTAGTATTTGAACTGCATAAAAATCAACAAACATACAGGATATCAACTGATAACACGTCTTTAAAATAAATCGAGATATTAAGGGACAATTATTCATCAGACCTCTGGATCTATAATTTGTATCATTCTGATCAAGCTTGTGTTGTTGCCAATTAATTTTAGTAAACTCTATGGTTGGTCAAAATATTTTCAGAATTAAGATGAAATTAAGAAGCTTCAAAACCATCTCTAGGTGATTCTAATGCTTTCACAAGGGGGGAACTGAAATCTAAGTATATTTTTCACTCTCTTAGCATTGAAAAGAAACAGGAATCAGCTTTCTGGGCACGTCCAACCAACCAACCATTAATGTTCCATGATGATGCATCTAAGGGTTTGCTAGCCATCAACATAAAACATAGATCTAACTAGTTTCCAATGTTTCCTATGATTTCTATTTATTTTCAATCATTAATGGATTTGTGTCAGCCAACAATTGAAATTAAAAATTCGCAAGTCATGATAGATTGCTAAACAAGTGAAAGGAATGGTGGCAGTATCATTCATTGTACCATTTATGCTATAGTACTTGTGAATAGTAATAGGATGCATCTAGGGTTAGTCCAATGTCTAGTGCCTTATTGGGATTTCCCATTGCTATAAATACGAGCCTTGAGCAATATTTGCAATATTGTTACCAAGTATATTACTGGCATAATATAGTACCATACTAATACTCGATATATAGAATCGTCCCCTTACATGCTATGTAATTGTGGATATATTACAGTACCATAAAAATTGATAAAAATAGGCCATACATGTTCTCTACGATCACATCCCAGCGGACGTGCAGCTATATCACATGCCCGACTAGAGTTGGGTTTGGGACATGACAGAAATAGCATTAGAGCTTTGGTCTAAGATCTCCAAAATTTAAAACTAAAATGAGTATATATGGAGAGACATGAAGGTTTATGCATATACTAGATAAAGATGGAAATTGCAATAATGACGTAAATGGTATCAAGCATAGGTTTTAGATCCTTAGGGTCTAGACTAGTTAATGGTGAGATAGATAAAAACTAGGCTAAATGGCATGCACATTTGCCTTTCCCTTATTATAAATATTTGTATTAGAGTTGCATAACAGAAGTGTGATGAAGACATAAGGTAGGAGTACCCTTAATTTTTTTTAAAAAAAATCCAGCCATGTGAATTTCAATGATGAAACTTTTTTAGGAAGAAGAACGTTGTATCCCAACTCAATGCACATCAATTAAAAAAGAAGATTCATCAGAACTAATATAACTAAAATTTTGAAGTAAATCTTTCAACATCAAGTTAACTTTGTAATGCATTTTGAATTGCTCAAAATGGAGGTCGGACAAGGGAGCTATGAGCAGTCAAATAAAAATTGTTAGCTCTAATAAAATTGCAAAAAATTATGAAAATGTCATTTTGTAGTATATAATTTAAGGATGATTTTTCTTGTACTTTTATCTGCGTTTTTATATTGTTTCTTTTAGAAACTCAAATTAGATAAGCTAGTAGTAGGAGATAGAAATCTATTTTTAGATATTTATTTAATTTTTATTTTTTATTTTTTTAGGCAATTGGCATCCTGCTAGAAGTAAAAAATCTCTTAGCTTTAGAAAATTATTATCGTATGGAAAGTAGAAAATTTATTAGCTTTGGAAGAACTCTCTATAAGTAGTTTTAGTTGAAATCTTTTAATTTTAAAAAATCGTCAATAAAGTTCTTAACAATTTTCATCAATTTTTGGCTTAGAGAGATCCATTGCTTGTGGTGTGAGACCACGATTTCACAAAAGGACAAAGATACAATATAAAGTCCAATAATTATCCCTTCTCCTTTGCCAATTTGATCTTCTGTGAGACAAGAAATTCTATAGATATTCTTCTTGCATCAATTTGACTTTTTTGTTGGTACAAGTAAAAATTCCTAAACACGACCACCTCCATAATTATGGATGCTTTGTATATGCATATGCCTATGTTAATGATTAATATAAGTGATTTGACAGAATTTTCATCTCATGACCGTCTATATGATTTTAAATATATTATGCTACTAAAAAATGATAAAAATAGGCTTTACATGTTCTCCAAGCCATACCCTTAAGGATGTACAACTGTTTCATATGTCCAACCAGATCTAGGTTCGAGATATAATAGAAATTGTATCGGAACTTAGGTTTAAGATCTCTAGGGTTTAAACATAAAATGGGTACATATGGATAGATATTTAGGTTTAGGCATATACTAGATAAAGATAAAAATTGCAAGCAATAGTAGAACTGATATCATTGCAAAATAGTCATGTCCCTAGAAAAAATAGTAGCCATTACTGAGGATAAAGGTAAAAAATAACAATAATAATAAAGTAGTAGTTGGATAGGATAAAAATACAAACACTTGTTTTGATGGGATAAGATACCTCCCCTTAACGAGATTAATCATCCTGTAGGACAAAAGGTTGTCCTGTTCTTATGGAAAAAAATGTACAAAAGGATTAAGACAACTTATCCCCTTGTAATTCGTTGTACCAAATGCACATAGAAATTTTTCTTATTATAAAGGTTAGTATCAAAGTTGCATAGCAGAATTGTAGTAAAGACAAAGTAGAAGTACCCCTAACTTTTTTATATAAAAAATCCAACTATACAAATTTTGAGAACAAATTATTTTTAAGAGGAAAAATGTAATATCCCAATCCAACGCACATCAATTAAAAAAGAAGATTCACTAGAACTAATATAAATAAAATTTTAAGTAAATCCATTTTCATAATGTCCAACATCAAGTTAACCTTGCAATACTTCTTAAATCACCTAAAATGGAGATCAAAGAAAGAAGTTATGAGAAATTTAATAAATAAATATTGGTGCTAACACAATTCCAAAAAAATACAAAAATGCTATTTATTAACCATTACTTAAGGGTGATTTTTTTATTTTTACCTTAATTTTTATATTTCTTTCTTCTAAAAACTATATCCCATGGTGTACATTATTTATAGATGATACAGTGTTGATTGATGAAACTAAATCGGAGTAAATGCTAAGCTAGAGATTTGGAAAGAGGTTTTAGAATCTAAAGGTTTTAAGATTAGTAGAACTAAAATAAATACATGTAAGGTAATTTTAGTGGGAGTAGAAAAACAAATGAAGAAACAGTGAAGATTGCAAGCCAAGAGATATCAAGGAGTGAAAATTTAGGTATTTGGAATCAATTATCTAACAAAAAGGTAAAATAGGTGAAGATGTGAATTATAGAGTTAAAGGATGATGAATTAAGTAGAGTGCTTCAGGAGTATTGTATAATCGACGCATTCCATTAAAATTGAAAAAAATTTCTATAAAACCGCTATTAGACCAGATATGCTATATGGAATAGAGTATTGGGTAATACTGAAATAACATGTGAATAAATTAAGTGTAACAGAAATGCGCATGTTAAGATGGATATATGGTAAAAATTTAAAGGATGAAATTAGAAATAAACATATAAGAGAAATAATAGGAGTAGCCCCAATTAAAGATAAAATAAGAGAAAATAGATTAGGATTATTACACATATACAATTAAGACCTTTAGATGCTCCATTTAGAAAGAGTTACCTTTTAACAATCCATAGTAAGGATAAAGGTAGAGGCAGATCTAAACTAATTAAAAGAAATAATTAAAAGAGATATAACTATTTGTAATTTAAATGTCGACTTTGTTCTAAATAGAGCAGAGTGAAAGAAGCAATTCATGTAGCCGACCCCATGTAGTTGAAAAAAGGCTTAAATGATTTGAGTTGAGTTGAGTTTCTTCTAAAAACTCATGCTAATAGTTAGAAATCTAGTAGGAGCTAGGAATTTATTTTTTGATATTTATTTAATATTTACTTCTTTAGTTTTCTTTAGAAAATTAGTATCTTATTGAAGTAGGAAATATCTTAGTTTTAAAAATTAATGCCCCTTGGAAAGTAGAAAACCTATTAGCTTCAGAAGAATAGCTCTCTATAAATAGCATCTAGTTGAAATATTTTGACATAAGAAAAAATCATCAATAAAGTTTTTGGAGATTTTTTTCAATTGTTAGTTTGAAGAGATTCCTTGCTCGCCGTGGTGTAAGACCACAATCTCATGAAAAGTCAGATGTGCAAGATCGAGGACCTTCAAGAAGTTAACATGATGCTAATTGTTATCCCTTCGTCTTTGCTGATTTAATCTTGTGTGGGATAAAAAATTCTATAGAGTTTCTTGCCAGCATCAATTAGATTTTGTTTCTGATAGAGGTAAGAATTCCTAAATACTATCATCTCCATAATTATGGATATTTTGTATATGTATGTACCATATGTTGACAATTAATACGAGCGATTTAAAAGACTTCCTATCACACGGCCATCTATACAATTTTGAATATTTAATAAGCATATGTATGATATGTTGACAATTATATCTGTTTTTTAATGTATATATGTATCACATACTGATGATTTTAGATTGCATGTTATATAAGCCATTTGCATCAAATTTTTTATTGAACATATTACTAAATTTTATATTGTTTAGGAAGCATAACAATTAATTTAGTCAAATCAGATGGTTAAGTGAGAACTATCTATACAAGACAATTGATATTGATTGCTGCCACGCACCGATATGTGAAACCATGAATTGCTGCCATGAGCAGGTATGTGGAATCATGGATATAGCCTTGCCACAGACTGCGGATTGCCACTAAAGCAAGAATGTGGAGTGTGATTGGCTGCCATGAGTAAGAATGTGGAGTGTTGATGTCTCCAGTCATGGCATGTGCTATTCAGATTGCCACCATAGGCAAGAATGTAGAATGTGATTTGTTGAGCAAGAATGTGAAGTGTGAATATCCTATCACTAAGATTATTTAGGTTCATTGATGTTTGTCAATCATGGGCTGAAGCATGTCCATAGTTAATCTAATGCCAAAAAGATAATAATTGTTGGATCCAAACATGTTAATAAGAAAGGAAAAATAAATTATCTGAAACACTGTTGATTGGAAAGATTTTTATATACAATATATGAGATATCATATGAATGAAATGTTTGATTATTGATTTTTGATATGTATGCATGCATATTTATTTATTTGAGCATTAGTTAATATCTTGTGGTTTCCTGAAATTTTTCATTTGATTCAGTATTGATATTTGATTATTTTCTACATGTATATAAATTATGTTGTGCATGGAGGAGAGGATTCTTACTAAGCTATTAGCACGCATGACCTTTTACTTGTCCTTTTAGAGCCACAAGACGAGTAGAGTCAGTATACAACGTAACTTAGAGTTAGGAGTAGAATAGTTCATAGTAGTTAGATTTTACCCAATACCAAATGAATAAATAAATTGTAATTGAATAAATTTTTAATTATATTGTGAAATTCTTTTGTTTTGAAAATTAATAATAATATATGTTATTATAAAAATTAATAAAAATAAGTTTGCATCTTTTTTAGGGCCACACCCCATAAGATGTGCAGCCATATCACATATGACTAGATCTTGGTCTGGGGCATGACATTTTGAAATGGCATTTGCATACTTGGGCCGCCACCATATGTCTAAATGATGAGATCAAGCTAGGTCCAAGTGAAAAAGGAATAGGTCAAATTACAAGTTTACCTAGCCTATTTGTAGGCCTAATATATGTGCTAATAAACAAAAATATTGAAATTTGAAACTCAAAAATTATGTTTAAAGCAAGTTTACCATGAAGGAGAAGAAAATAGTACCTAACATTTTCAAAACTTTAATATCTCTAACAGATTTTCCTTGATACAATGTTTGTTCAAAATAGAATTATGCTACTCAAGATCCGCAAAACTCATACTGAGACCCATACTGGTACATTATCGGTTCAGTAGGATATGGGTTGATACAGTACAATATGCATCCCATCTAGAAACAGGATATTTATTTTTTTCTTACTCTTAACTATAATACCACTCGGTGAAGGATGGTACGGGTCAGTACCAGGTGATATAAGGTGGTTCAACTCGGGTAAGATCAATTTAGTTCATACCAAATTGAAACTCGGTATCATACTGGTATAATATAGGTCGGTATAGCAAACCTTGATACCAACCTATTCCTTTTAGTATGACAATTTGCTTCGCTAAAAAGCCAATGCTCATATGCCAAAAATTACAATCCATATTAATAGAAGAAAATACAAATCAACTTTGCCTCAATTGGAAGTAGTAACATACCTAGGAGGGATTTGACTTTGTTGCTCTGGAGATGTCCAATAAAATGCCATTCAATATCTGCTGGAAGCTGCAACTGCAGACTAATTAATTTCCCATTTCTTCTCATATATGTTTGAATAAGACTAGTTTATTAAATTCCTATTAACATGTCTAATGAATTCGATTGCATTTCAACGCTTAAGCTTCGTCAGTTTCCTTGCAAGTGTACCAGTCAACTAGCATAACATATTGAGTCAACAAACCCAAGGTAACATAATAACATTCATGCAATCTATTAGAAACTGATAATGGAAAGAAATCATGAAAGCATGTATGCTTGCCTAAGATTAATTATGAGCCAATTAGTTCACAGTAACACTACAAATTTCATGCATCTACTTACAATATGAGAATAGATCAGGGAAAGAATTCCAGGTATCCATAAATTCAGAAATCCTCTAGAGGTAACTAACAGGAGGTAACATGATAATTTGTGTGTCTGTTATAATGAATTTCATGCATCTGCTTTCTGAAATTGATAAGGTAAACAAATTCAGAAATCCATCAAGCTTATTTAAGAAAAAATGGAAGCCTAGCCTTCCAAAAATGCCTTAAAATTACAAAGGCTTCCTTCCACCTCTGACAAATTAAAAACAGCTGAGTAACCAGGAATTGAAAACCGGAAATTACCAGAGGTTGTAAGATCAAATGCTCACCCTCTTCAGTCTACACAAGATACTCATGAATAACAAAATTATTGTTCTAGTCAAATGGCAAGTTACTAATTATAGTGGGGTTGCATAAAGAATTGACTTCACATATGTATCCTACTATCCTTAACATATAAAGTAGTTGTTGATATGTACAAGGCCTTAAAGCATACATCATAGTTTGCCAATGAGTAAATATTTGACATGAAGTCCAAATATACTTGCAAACATGGAGAAGACCAAGAAAGAACCAAAGAAATCTCAAAAAAGGTATAGTGGCATCAGGATCTGTCTCAGATAAGAGAGTAAGTTTGGTGGATGCTAAATCCAAAATAGAATGCCGATTAGTTCCAGAAAGTCAAAAGGTCAAATTCTTTGGATAAGAAAAATGCAGTGGGGAGATTTAACAAGAACCACAAAGAAAATAATATCATGTTGATTAAGACTTCAATAAGGACAATCATCTTCAAGAACAGCATTAGTAAAATCTTAAGTGGAACTTTTTGTATTTCCAACCATAGATCTCATGGTTCTGTAGTATTATTTAAGCAAACTCTCTTAATGCTTAGCTGATGCATAATGGAACCTGTAACATCGCAACCTAGGCTTAGAAAAAAATGTATATGCATGCAAAATATGAAATATGAATCATCTTTAGAAGAATTAAGTTCTGATTTGCACCACATAAGATGAAATCCTTCAAAAACCAAGATATATGGCCTTTTGAATGGACTTTGTGTTTTAGCAGTATTTGGGTATAGTAAATTTTACTAGAATTTAAGATAACATATATCTCTTCATTCGATTCACTATTTCAACCAACAACAACAATAAAGCCTTAATCCCAACCCTAAAAATCACTACAAACAGAAAATCAACTTTTTATTCTTAAGGAATTTGAGTTTTTATTATCAACAATCTTAAGTAAATAAAATGAAGAAGATGAATGGGATGTCCTAGAACGCATTGATTAGGACATTGGGTCGATAACAAGAAGATCTCATCCAACACTTGGGATGATAACCCATCATGACATCCTATAAGACAAGGTTTTAAATCTCATAGGATAGAAGTGACCCAGTTTTTCCACAAAATGAGACGCTCCACATCCCATCCCATCTTGATTCCCAACCTGGTCAGGCATTCCAGTACTTGCTTGGGATATTTTTTTTTTAAAAGAAACATTTGTGAAGCTTTAATTATTATTCCATTTTTAAACATATTTGACTTCAAAAGTTATATCTTTATGATAAATTAGATCTAATTAACATTGAAAATGTAATGTATAATTTATGTATTATGGCCCAGACACGATGGAATGGAACAGGACGCCCAAGATTGGTCCTAAAATCTTTTTGAAATGAAATGTCCCAGCTGTCTAGGCCTCTATCCCACCAAGACTTGAATCACCACCATAAGACGTTTCACCAAGATTTGAAACTCTGAGTCTAACTATTGGTTAAACTGCTACAATATAAAAACTAAATCATTTAACCAAACCTACTCATCCAATCACCTACTTGGCCACCAAGGGAAGCCCAGCCTACTTAAATGGGCTGACATTCTTAGCCTACAAATGGGACTAAGAAGGATAGTCTAGGGAAGAAAGGAAAAGAGCACATGGGCTTTTCAAAGGGAAAAGGAGGAGGAGGTGATGGAAAAGGAACGCTTGTATAAGGATATATGGATTCCTTGGCAAGTAATGATTTCCATGCCTTTAAAGTTTAGGTTTGTTTGGTTTCTTTAAGCGTTGCTTTGAATGTCTACACCATATAAAGTCGAGGGTTTTCTTTACAAGCATTTCTACTATGCATTTTGATTTTGAGATGTAATATATCTTTGAAGCTTTTTGATCTAAGTACTATTTTTGAACAACTTAGTCTGCATAACTTAGGGCATATCTCGAAATTTTGGACCCCACAATTAGATTCAATTTTGAAGTCATTTTAAATTTGAAATCTACAATTTAAGGATTAAAATTCCAGCATTGATACCTGCTAAGGGCAAAATTATGAAAAGCATATAATAAAAATATATCACAGAACAAGATGATGACAACTATCAGAGATGATTAAATAAATATTAAATCCATGTGCTAAAATCTAATTGGTTGAAATAACTAACCCAGATTACTCTCTAACCATCTTTTTCACTATAAGAATTGATTTAACCCACTAAGATTAATAAATAATTTTGAATCTTTCATCGCCAAGAGACCTGACCCATGGTTAACATGATAAACCCATTCCAAACACCTATAAATAAAGGACCAAAACCTCATTTGAGAGGTATGTAAAGCCCATTATATCTCTCCTCTTTTATATTATTCTCTTAATTTAGCTTTATTTTCTTGAATCTAAGAAGAGCTGACTTGGGCATCGGAGGATTTTCTCGATGGAAACTCCAGGTTCTCTCACACTTCCTTCTGTGCAGGTATTGTGAACCTCTATATTCTTTATTCTTGATCATTACTGATTAATTGCTTTATCCTAGGCTGAGTTCTTTTTTAAAGACTTTGTGGCCTGATGTATTGCTCTGCCGATTCTTCATCAAAAATCTTATCCATTGATGTTCATAGCCAAAAAAGAGCATCAACAATACCCATCCTGCTTTGGTCTTGGATTGGAACAGTTGTAGAATAGGCAGAGAGGAGGATTGAGATGACCATTAACAACAAGAATAAAAGAAAATCAGAAAAAACAAGTCTCAAGATGTCAAGCTATCCCTTTCCCAAGCGACCGGATAAAACCATCCTGGTAAGACTATGTCTACTAAGGATAGTTAGGACATCTTGGCACATAAGAGAACTACTGTCTCAAGTGCATCCTAGGTACCATTCTCTCACCAAAATAATACAATACTAGTGAGATGTCCCTAGAAACACCAAGAACCAAATCCTTGCTATGGTTAGTTGCAAAGACCTTTGGGTTACTATTCTTTTAGAATTTAATTCTAAGTTTGAATTTAGGCCTTGATTTTATAATAAAAATCTTAATCACAAGTTTTCATAATCTGGCTTTTTCTGTGTACATATTAAAATTTGTTCAAACCTGCTGGCCTACCCAGGTCCCATGGACTAGATGTTCTAGGAATAAGACTATTATCAAGTATTTTTTGAGATTTGATAGTCGGTGAACAGATTTCTTTCCTTTTATGATGGATGCCAAGTCTCCTCCATTTTTCCATTTATCTTCCCCTTCATTCTATTTGCTCGCTGCAACGAAGTAGCTGGCAATCTTCTTTTTTTTTTCCTTGGCTTCACCGTCCCATATAAAGGAAAAGACTATTCTTATTCCTGTTGAAGAGTCTCATTCTCTGTTTATTTAATATTATATTAGACATGAATATAAGACCTGAAATATGCTTTTTTCTTCTTTTGTTTCATAAGACCAACAAAAGAATAAGTTCATAATATCTGAAAATTCTATATGGGAATTTTATCAAAAATCTGAAAATGACTGAAATTCAAACATAAGAACTAACAATAACATTAGCATTTCCTCCAATTTTAACTCTTGTATAAATGGTAGCCACTCTAGGATAAAAAAGAGAGAGCATAAATTGGTCATACCCTAGAAGAGATAGAAAAGACGAAAAGGTGGATCTCTCTATTGCAGAGATATAGTGGCTCCACTTATTTATGATCATGATTACATTGACTCTACTCTTCGTCATTCTTATTCCTTTAATTAACTAATTCAAATGTAGCCAAGCTCAAATCTAGTCATCCTTTCTATCGTTGGACTCATATGGATCATATATCCTAAAGGTGAAAAAGGTGGGATGGCTTTGGGATCCGTGTGGATCCAATGGTGAAAAAGACGATCGGATCCAAGATTTGGCTACTTGACTAGATACTTCAAATGTAGCCAAGTCTAACTCTATATATATAGAAAAAGTTGTGAAGTCTAGTATGCATTTTAAGACTCCTGTCCTTCCCATAATACACCGCAAGGTGCGTTGAGAAGACAGGAAATCTAGCTAAAAGCCTTCCTTCATCGACTCAAAATCAACCCCTTCCCATTAATCTTCTTGTATGTGTTTTTCCCATAGGTGAAGGATTTAAATCGATTATAATCGAATTTAGCAAAGTAGAAACATGTTAGATTCATTTAGGTCTAGAAGTGGGCTTGGGCTAGTCCAAGGCCCATTGGGTCGGCCCAACTTTGCATTGGGCCGTGGGCTAAGCCTGAACGAGTTTGGGTCAGATATATGCTTAAAATTATAGCCCAACAAAATTTTAGGCTAAGCTCGGCTTATTACTTGGCCCAGCCTAAACCTAGGCTGAAGCTCAAGCTCAAAGAAGGCCCAAAGCATTGGATTAGTTTGATCCAAATTCAAAGCATTGGATTAGTTTGATCCAAATTCAATCCCAAAATATTAAAATATAGTGGACTTTTTAAATTTTATTTAGAATTTTTTGTTAACCGTGTCACAATAGCTTCACATCATAACAATTTTTTTAGAGTGATTAGGTATAATTATTTTAAATGTTCTTTATTTTTGTGTAAACACTTGAAAACTGAAAATTAACTCTATTAGCCCAATTTTTGGCCCAAAGGAATTGTTGTGGGTTGACCCAAATGGTTTCACGTTGGGCTTGAGCTTGAGCTTGGGTTAGACTTTGAGCCTTAACTCAACTGAACTCATCTAAGCCTTTTCCCACTACATGGGGTCGGCTACATGAATCTGCTTCCTCCACTCTGCTCTATTCAAAACTAAGTCAACATTCAAATTATAAATAGTTCTATCTCTTTTAATTATTTTGTCCATGTTAGTGTAGGTCTACTCTACCTCTGTCCTTACCATAAATTGTTAAAAGATCACTCTTTCTAACTAGAGTATCTAAAGGAGTGACCTCATTGTTAAGGTTAGACTTTGAGCCTAATTGTTAAAAAAGAAAAAGAAAATTCGGACCGAAGCTTGACTTGAAGCCCGAAAAAAATTTAGATTAGCCTTGGGTTAAGGCATGGCCTGACCTAGCCTGACCCACTTCCAACCCAATTCATTTCCAAGGATCTACACATAAAGTGATTTCTATAAAAGTAAACGATGATTCACATGCACATTACAGGCATAGAAGCACAACAACAACATTGGGGTTCGTTTTCAAAACCTTGAGGTAAAAGCAAAGAAAAAAAAAAGAGAAACCTGATGAAGTAGGGTCCATGCATTAAAAAAGGGTTTCCATAGGAAAACAAATTTTCATAGTAAATATGCAACACTTTGCACAGGTCCATTCATTGGGCAAATGCTTCTAGAAGATTCACATAGCATTTTCCTTTATTGTTCTATTACTGAATTCAGGGGCTGTTTTCTTCACCATTTGCCTTAACCGGAGATAAAATTCATGCCAGCTCCAAAACTATTTTGGACTAAAAATTTAATTCTATTTCAGAGTAGGACCAATCATGCTGTTCCTTTCTTGGCAGCAGAACTCTCAGAACATAATATAGCAGTCCCACGAATCACAAAAGGAGTTTCTGGATCCTAGAAATTTCATTAATCCCTTTTTTTTTTTCCTAGTTGAATGACGTTTCACAAGACTTGACAATTGAAGCATCTTTCCCATACCATTTTATGCTCTTTATTTTTATTTTTCGATATGGTTATTCTCTATTAGCAAGATTTCTTGGAACTACTACTTTTCATGCCCATGCCTCTTCACAAAACAAAGATAATTACTCTAAAATATTTTCTCTCTAGTTGGAGTGAAACAATCAAATTTCTTAGAGACCAAAAAAAAAATCTCTCAAAAAATCATTAGATAGCGAGAAACTCGGAAACCATACATATAGGCATAAACTTGCGTCAAGGACTCGCATACATTTATCGAATTAACAAGGATTGGAGGAGGAGTACGTGAGGGGCCTTCTCGATGAATTCCTGGACGTAGTTCTCGCCGAAACAGCGGTGGCCGGCGTCGTAGAGGTGGCCGATGAGGGAGGTGGGCTTGGTCTTGCCGACGGCCACCACACGGACATGCTCCGGCCGCCGGCCGGACCTTTCCGCGGCGCGCTGCACACGGTGAAGGACGGAGCGCAAGGCCGTCACCGCGGCCCCTTCCACAAGCGGAGCAGCCATCGTGCCCGATGCCCCGTTCGACGCGGAGTTTCTAGGTTCCGTTCCAGAGCCAGAGTGCCGCTCTTTGGATCTATTTCCCGCGACTTCGCTGCCTCAGAAGCGTCATCGCCTGGGTCGTTCTATTTGGCCCGCGTTTTTTTAACTAAGCAGCCTCTGCGCACTAAAAAAAAAAAAAAAAAGTCATATTTACCTTTAAAATTTTTAAGATCAAAATAACCTTTTTATTAAATAGCCCCTCCTCCCTTTTCATCGGTTTTTTTTTTTCTTTTTTTCCGGTTCGTGCGTTCCCCCCCCCCCCCCCCCCCCTCGCCATGGCCTTCCCTCTTTTCATCATTTTTTTTTTTCGATTCATGCGTTGTTGCCGGCCCCTTCTCCCTCACCATCATTTTTTTTTTTTTCAGTTCATGCATTATTCGGCCATAAAAAAATAAGAGACAAAGAGGGAGATGTGATGGAGAGGGGTGGAGCCGTCGGACACGTACGAACACCGGAAGGGAGGGATCTTGGCTAAAAAAAAAATAACTTGAAGGAGGCAGATCGAGTGAGGAAAGGAGGGAAAGAAAGGGAGGGAAGGAGGGAGAAAAGGAGGGAGGGAGGGAGAGCTTACCTTACATACCGGAGAGGATGCTCCGTTGCCGGGAAGCCGTTGCCGGGGAGCACGAGATGAGCGCGAGCAAGGGGACGGGAGGAAGAAGGATCGAACGGGGGATGGGGAGGCCAAATAGCAATTTGGGGAAGGAAACAAGAGGAAGAAGGGGTAGTTTAAAAATTTTAAAAATTAGGAGGGCTATTGAGTAAAATAGAAGAGCTTTTAAGTAAAAAAAATGTAAAATAGAAGGGCTCCTTAGCAAAATAGGCGGTCCAAAGAGAATTACCCCTCGTGAGATAGGGAAGCTATAATGACCTGCTACCGGAAAATAAATAAATAAAGGTTAAATTAAATTTTAACCTTTGAACCGATGTAACACTTTAGTCATTAAAATTTACAAAGTTACAAAATTAATTTTAAACTTTATTTTTTAAAATTTTTATTTAAATTTTTTAATTAAAAAGAATATAAGCTACGTGGCTTTTTGCGTTTTTTAAGCTCACCGACGCATCAATCATATGAAAGAGAGAGAAAGAAAACGGAAGCCGCGGAAGGTCAAGGGAATAAGAATAAGCTATACTAAGCTTCAATTCATAGAATGGCACCCAAAAGAAAAGAAGTAAGATGGAAGGGCACTCACGCGAGGAACTCAGAGAGGTCATGTCCCTGTAGAGCACCCACTTTGCGATCATGCGGGTTCATCCGGTTAAAAATAATTGATTTTAAAAACTCCTATTCAAAAATGGCTAAAAATTTTAGTTTAAAAATTTAAATATAAAAAATTTAAAATCAAAGAAGATAAGAACTATGCCTAAAGGACTGTTTGGATTGAAAAAAATAAAGAAAATAAAGCAAAAAATAAAGGAAAAAGATCATGAATTATTTTGTTTAGAATAAGAGTGAAAGAAAAGGAAAAAAGAGAATGAAAGTTACTGGTTCCTTGTTAACCAAAATATCCGTTCATTTCTTACTTTTCATTCCCTCGTTCCCATCGTAATTTTTGGATGGATATAATTATCATGTAACTCTCTTCCTTTTTTTTTCTTCCTTCTCTCCGCGAATCTTGCATTCATTTTTTTTTCAATTTAAAAACTTTTTTCTTTTTTATCTAAACATAAAAAAATCAGCAATCCCCACAAAAGTTTTAAATTAAAATAATAATAAAATTCATATAACATTAATTCTAGGGCATCTTATATTCTACAATAAATGAGATGTCCTACGGATTTACCTCACTTAGTGTTGATTGTATACATATAAAAAAATCATAGTGGATTAAACCTTGAAATAGCTTCTTAACTCAGACTTTTACTAATCACATATACAGTATGAATCAATTGGGTTTAAGTTGCCAGCGCATATTAAAAGCCTTGCGCTTAGTACCTTAATTTTCATGAGAATTTTTTAAGGTTAGCCCAAACCCTTAGTCACGGCCTAATATGACAATTCTCATATAGGTAAATCCTCCAAGGGTATTTGTGACTAATACCCTACAGATAATTTACCTTGCATCAATTAAAAGTATAACTCAACCTTACATAGATTTATTTTGTCACTTTATAAGTGTACTCATCATAGGGATGGAATGAGAATTTTTTTTAAAAAAAATTAAGCTCTAATACGATCACTCAATCAGCTTCGTTTCTACTATATTAAACCTCTTTAATAGGATCTTTAATCACAGAGATTGGGTATCCAGTGATGTTAACCAAATAATAGGCTTAAGCCACATCCCTCTCGATGATTTTAGAAGTACTCCACTCCTAAATAGTTCCTTGATTAATTCATTTGCCAATTTTTTTTTAACTTGATAAATTCGAAGGAGATATCATTATTTATGGACTAAACCTCAAATAATAGACTCAAGCAAGATATATTAGAATTGAATACAAATAAAATAGAAGTGTATATATTAATCATAACTTGAAACACATGCTAAACTTTGTTTTTCTACTGTGCTAATAATTTAAAGATTCATTTTAGAAATCTAAGACTTCAATTGATAAAAGAAAAAGAAAGTTGCTAACAGATTCAATAATGCAAAGTAACTTAATCAAATACAAGATAAATAATGTTTAGGTAAATAAGTTGGATATTCTAACAGTTATGAGACTATTTAGTAAATTATATGTAAGCAAACTTTTTTTTATTAAATCTCATGGCAATAGATTTTAAAAGACTCAAAAATATGCACCTTACTCCTCCCCATAATCTATATAATACAAAGAAGGAATTAGTACAACATTTTAAGTTAAGCAATATTCGGTGTTTCCAACTAGTTATTAATTTAAATAAGAAAGCAAATTAAAGCAAGTAATATATTACATGAAACCGTAATAAAGTCATCTGTAAGCATTACCTCATCGAATTTGCTGTTGATTCCTGAATCAAAGTATAATGTACATAATTATAGAAAACTTAAATAAACCTACAAGGAAAAATAAAATTTTCAAACAGAGCTACCTCTATATGCTGAGGCTGCCAACATGGAGAGTTAGGACTCATAGGTGAAGAGCTATTGGGTCTTTTTGGAATGTCTGGACCTAAAAGGTGCTTAGTGGGAGGGATGTCACCGTAGCCGATGGTGCACAGTGACAATGCAGAAGTAAGGGCATCGATGTCGAGGTGGGTTTTGTCGGCGGAGAAGTGGGAGCGTTTGAGGTGTAGATGAAGACGCCGAGGGAGCGGTAGACGGTGAGGAGGGCGATGGCTTGCCACACGACGGAGGGGCTATTGAGGGAGGCCGGGCAGGGGGCTTTCGTGGCCCCTTCCGCTGGGATGGGCCACACGTGCCAAAGGAGAGGAAAGCTTTTTTTTTTTTTAGAGATGGGTACTGGATCGTATCTGGCACGACATGGCTTAGGTCCATCATGCCTTTAAAATTATCATGCCGTGCCTAACACGGTTCAGTAATAAACGGATCGTGTCAGGCATGGCATGGCAAAAAAAAATTCAGGCACGGCACGGCCCATGACCATTTGTTCAAGCACGACACAACCCTAACGGCTATATAGCCGTTAAAAATGGCTATATAGCCATTTCTAGCCATTGAAAATGACTAGACCGTTTAGGAAGGGGTTTACACCATTTTACCCCTCCCAACAGCCATATAACAGCTATATTAAAGGATATTTTGAAAAAAAAAATTGGAACTTCTAAAATAGCCTATTTCTTCCTCATTTTTACCACACCAAACCAACTCTTCTCTATTACTACTATTTCTCTCTTCTAGCAAGTGCTCTAGTAAATTAGCAATTTAATTTTTAGTTTACAAGTATTCTTGCAAGTGGTAAGTGCTCTAGCAAGTAGTCAAGTGCTACAAGGTCACTTTTTGTTGAGAGGTGAGAGTGCAAGAGGAAGCTCACAAATCTTGGTTCCACGCCTCTACCTCCGATCCTCTTCTCAATTTTTTTATGGGTTAGTTTTTATTTTTTTATTTATTAATTAAAAATTTTAGATATGACATCTTTTAACGAAAGTAATTTTAACATGCACCCTTTTTCTAAGGGTGAGAAAACTAATCCCTAACCCCAATCCCAACCCCAAGTTTCTTCTAGAGCCAGTGTCAGTGAATGTTAAACCTCTTCTCATAAGAGGACTAGTGATGTTTGGAATGATTTCGATAGAATTATGGTTGATGGAGTCTATAAAGCAAAATGTAAAAAATATGCAAAACTTTACCGTTATTCTAGTATAGGGGAACAGGGCATTTAAAAAGACATCAAGAGACTCATAGGATGCATGATTCCCATCAGCAATGTATCCTTAATATATAAGAGGGATCACTTGTGGGTAATTTTGCATATAACCATAAAAATCAGAGAAAATTACTTGTAAGATGGATAGTTTAAGATGAATTACCTTTTAGTTTATCTGAATCTTATAATTTTGAAAGATATGTTCAATTAGGCCTACAACTTGCTTATAGAAGAACTAGTAACCGTACCTTTAGAAGAGTGGCTATGACAAACTTTTTAGCAATGAAACAAAGTTTAACTGAAAGTCTCTCAAATTTAAATGCTAGAATTTCTTTAACTTCTGATATTTGGTCTGCATCTGTAGATAGCAATTGTTTTATTGCTATTACTGCTCATTATATTGATAATGATTGGCAACTAAATAAATGAATTATTGCTTTTCGTGCTTTTGATTTTTCGCATTCAGGACAATAAATTTCAAATATTATTTATCAAACTGCATGCTCATATAATATTAATAATAAAATAATATCAATTATTTTTGATAATGCATCTCATAATAATTCTGCTGTTGCATTATTAAATGACTCTTTTGCATCCCATTTTAGATGAACAATTATTTCATATTAGATGTGCATGTCATATATTAAATCTTTATGCTCAATCTGGCATGAACATAATTCAAAAGATTATTTCAAAAATTAAAAATGTAATTTCTTTTATTCATGCTTCAAGGTCAAGACTTCAAGAATTTAAACAATTATGTGTAGATCATGGTAAACATTTTAAAAAATTTAAACTTGATGTAATAACTCATTGGAATAGTACCTATACCATGATACATGATGCATATCCATATAAGAACTTATTAAGTGCTTATATTAACGATCGTGGATTAGGATTTATGTTGACTGAAATTGATTGGCATCAAGGCAAAATTTTAGAAGATTTTTTTTGTTACTTTTTATGATGCTACAAATGTTCTTTCAGGTATTTATTATCCAACTTCTTATTCATTTTTACAAAAAGCATATGTAATTAGTAAAAAATTTAAAGAATATAGATATCATGAAGTTTTAATGCCTATTATATGTAATATGGAAACTAAATGGAATGAATATTGAATAGGATATGTCCATTGCATAACTTAGCTGTTGTTTTTGATCCTAGAATTAAATTAAATGGCGTAAATTTTTTAATTGATCAATATTGTGAAAATATGAATCAAAATCGCTAAAGATGAGGTAACATGACTTCTTAATGATATTTATAGTTTATATAATGACAAAATTTATGGATCTAGAATAAATGCTCAAAGCTCTGCTTCTTCTTCTAGATCTCATTCGTCATCTCTTTTTTTATTCATTAGAAGACACACACATGCTTCATCTTCATCTTCTTCATCTTTAATAATGAATTAGAATTTTATTTACGAAATGATCTTCATTCTGTATATGATGAAGATCAAATAGAAAGTCTAGATGTATTAGCTTGGTAGAAGAGTGTTAGAAATCAATATCCTGTTATGTCTGCCATTGCACGAGATATTTTAGCTGTGCCGATGTCCATAGTAGCATCAAAATCCGCTTTCAGCAAGTCCGCTATGTGACGAAAAGAGAAGTAGGATGATTGGTGAGATAGTTGAGATGCTTATCTGCTTCAAAGATTGGTTGGATGCTGAGGCGAGGCTTCAAGATAAAGGTGGACATGACTTAACTAGTAAGATGATGATGACACAAATACTACTGATGACTGATGAGTGAGTCATCTCTATTTTTATAATTATATATTTTTATTTTTTTTAATTGTTAAAGTGAGTCATTTTTATTTTTTTCTTTATTTTTTTTCCTTTCTTATTGTATTATGTTCTGGAGGTCAGGCCTAGCCCCCCTCCCTTCATGTATCATTTTGATTTTAAATTAATAAACTGGTAGGGGTCTATGCCAAACCCTCCACCATTAAGGTGGCTTTATATTAATAAATTTCTTTATTCTAATAATTTTTTAATTTATCAAAAAATATTTTTTTTTATAAATTTTTTTATCGAGTGGGTCGGCACGACCTAGGCCAATGTGGGCCGTGCCTGGCATGGCCCACCTGGGTTGGCAAGGCCCAGGCCCACATGGGCCTATGCCGTGTTGTGCCTGGCATGGCCCACCTGGGCCGGCACGACCCAAGCCCACATGGGCCGTGCCTGTGCTAGGCACGGCACAAGCCCATGTGGGCCTCGGCCGTGCTGGCATGGCAGGCTGTGCCGTGCTGGCATGACGAGCTGGTACAGGCCCATCATGGGCCGTGTCATGCCAGGCCAGCGGAAAAAATTTTTCGAGCTCGGCATGGCATGGTTTACTTGGCCGTACCTGACACGGTCCATATGGGCCTGGATCGTGCCGTGGCATAGGCGGTATGGTCCAGTGCCTACCTCTACTCCTCCCCATCGTACGCTGTGATGGCAGGCCTTCCCTTCCACCACTTTTCTTTCTCTCTCCCTTTCTTTTTTCTTATCGTCAACGTGGCAGTGAAGTGAAAGATACATGAAATACAACGTAAACATATTGTTGCATTACCTTATTTTAACGGCATGAATCAAATAAGTTCAAATTTTATTTTATAATTTTTTAAAATTTAAAAATTAAAGTCACAATTTCCTTAAGTTTAAGATTAAAAGTATAATTTAGCAATAAATAAATAAATAAATAATGAAAGAAAACGACCTAAACTTTATTGGGGTTAAGCAATTTAATTAGCTCAAATTTATAGGTTAGTTTTTTAAACAAAAGAAGCATTCCTTTGGTAAAAACTTATTTGGAAAATATATGCTTATTTATAGGCTAGTTTTGAATTAAGAATTTGTTATTATTGATAATAATAGTGCTGTTGACGGTGATGATAGAGCTCTATATATCTTTACTATATTTAAAAAAATAAATATATTAAAATTATTTATGAATAAATATTATTTTTGATTCATAATAAAATTAATTATATAGTAATCATAGTTGTTTAAAAAATGCATATAATTAATTTTAATCTTCACTTACATTTAGGTGGTACATCTCATAGCACTGTAGGGCGAGGGCCTTTGGCCTCCTTCTGCAAGGAGGCATGCGTGTTGCAGAGAGAGGGGGGGCTTCCTCCTCATCGTGCGCTGCGGTGGAAGGCCTTCCCTTCTATGGCTTTTTTTTCTCTCTCTTTCTCTTTCTTACCATTGATGTGCAGTAAAGTGAAATGCCATACTGGTAAGTTATTTATGGTGTTACCTTATTTTAATGGCACGTAATAAATAAAAACAAAAAGCAAAGTTCAAGATCTATTTTGCAACTTTTATTTTTTAAGTTCACGATTAAAGGGACAATCCACCTAGGTCAAGGTTAAAAATATAATTTAGCCATAAATAAATAAATAAATACATAGACAATGAAAAGAAAATGACCTAAAATTTATTGGGGTTAAGCAATTTAATTAGTTCAAATTTATAGGTTAGTTTTTAAACACAAAAAGCATTCCTTTGGTAAAAACTTATTCAAAAAATATATCTTATTTCTAGGTTAGTTTTGAATTAAGAATTTATTATTATTGTTGATAATAGTGTTGTTGGCAGTGATGATAGAGCTCTATATATCTTTATTATATTTTAAAAAATAAATATATTAAATTTATTTATGAATATAATATATTTTTTGATTTATAATAAAATTAATTATATAGTAATCATAGTTGTTTAAAAAAATGCATATAATTAATCGTAATCTTCACGTACATTTAGGTGGTACATTTCATAGTGCCACATGGCAGGGGCCTTCCGTGGCCCCTTCCAACGAGGGGAACGCATGCCATAAGAGGGAGGGGGAGGTCTTCTCTTCTGCTACTTTTCTTTCTTTCTTTCTTTCTTACTATTAGACTTATGGCATTATCTTATTTTAATGGCATAGATCAAATAAAAATAAAAAATAAAGTTTAGAATCTATTTTGTAACTTTTTTGAAGTTCATGGATTAAAGTGGCAATCCCCTTTAAGTTCAAGGTTAAAAATATAGTTTAGTCATAATAAATAAATAAATAATGAAAAGAAAATGACCTAAAATTTATTGGTGTTAAGCAATTTAATTAGCTCAAATTTATAGGTTAGTTTTTAAACACAAGAAGCATTCCTTTGGTAAAAACTTATTCAAGAAATATATGCTTATTTATAGTTTAGTTTTGAATTAAGAATTTGTTATTATTGTTGATAATAGTGTTGTTGGCGGTGATGATAGAGCTCTCTATATTTTTATTATTTTTAAAAAATAAATTTATTAAATTTATTTTTGGATAGAATTTTATTTTTGATTCATAATAAAATTAATTATATAGTAATTATAGCTGTTTAAAAATACTTATAATTAATTTTAAGGGTAGGGGCCTTTCGTGGCTCCCTTTCTCTGGTGGGAGGCCTTCCCTTCCATAGCTTTTCTTTCTTTTTCTTATCGTTGATGTGGCAGTGAAGTGAAAAATAAGTGAAATGCCATGTAGGTAAGTTACTTATGTGGTTACCTTATTTTAATGGCATGGATCAAATAAAAATGAAAAAAGAAGATTAGGATCTATTTTGCAACTTTTTATAGTTCAAGGATTAAAGTAGTAATTTCTTAAGTTTAAGGTTAAAAATATAGTTTAGCCATAAATAAATAAATAAATAAACAATGAAAAGAAAACGACCTAAAATTTATTTGGGTTAAACAATTTAATTAGTTCAAATTTATAGGTTAGTTTTTAAACACAGGTAGCATTCCTTTGGTAAAAACTTATTCAAAAAATATGCTTATTTATAGGTTAGTTTTGAATTAAGAATTTATTGTTGTTGTTGATAATAGTATTGTTGGCAGTGATAATAGAGCTATATATATATATCTTTATTATTTAAAAAAAATAAATATTAAATTTATTTACAAATAGAATATTATTTTTGATTCATAATAAAATTGATTATATAGTAATCATAGTTGTTTAAAAAAATACATATAATTAATTTTAATCTTCACTTACATTTAGGTGGTACATTTCATACTATATATATCAAATTTTCTTGAATTCCTTTCATCTCTGTTGCCCTCTTTAACAATCTTTCCCCAAATCTTATTCACTCATTTTAGTAACAATCTTCAATGTGTAATCATTCTATTCCAATCTTTATTTGAAAAGTTTAATATTAAAATTTTATTATTTATTATTTAATAGATTTATGTGAATAATAGATATATTTTTTTAAAAAAAAAGACGATGCATATTATAAATTTGATTTAATTTTTTTAAATAATTTTTATTTATTTTTATAATCAATGCACACGGCTAGGGGTACAAGCAAAGATAAGAGGTGGAAGAATATGAATCAATTGTATATATACGAGAGAGAGAGAGAGAGAGAGAGAGAGTAGTTTGTGACATAAGTTAGAGGGATCTTATTAATGTAATTAGAGAAAGAAGAAAGTAATTCATCCAATTTACCCAACTTAGACCTCTCAAATAGACTAACAGCAAACAAGGGAATTTGTGAAAGTATAGTTACATGTCCTTTTATCTTTCATGAGTTGAATGAAAGAATTGCTTATAATGCCCCCTTCTATGTTAATAAGGTACGCTCTTACGAAAAAATAGGTTGGAAATGGCTTTCTTAGAAATGTCCACAACTTTCAATCTAACTTTTATTGACTTTCATTTTTAAATGTAAAATAAACTTATTTTTAAGTACTTGGAGTTGACTATCACTACATTAGGTAAGGGTGGTAATGACTTTGTTTAAAAATATAGATCCAAACACAAAGCCTCCACCTCATTTAACATTCAAAGACGGAGATGAACTTGCCTACTTTGGTGCGCAGTATTGCGCTCTCTCTGTCTCATTCTCTAAACAAACACAAGGTTTTGCTATAACTCATCCAATTTTATTTCCAACAATAAGGAATTGCATCAACCTTAATTTCCTTTCTTCTTTGGGAAATGGTTAAAGTAAATAATTTGCGTGCTTTTGATTAACTGGTATGACATCGTTAACAACATTTCCTACTTAAAGATGAATTGTCATTTCTATAAATCTTCTTGGTTATTATATTGTTTACAAATTTCTTACCAAAAGAAATGCAATATGAGAGAGTGGGGAGAAAAGTCTAATTGCACATCATGACATTAATTTAAATTTTGAATAAATGTGTGTCAAAATATGCTCTTTTGGATATAAAAAATATAATGGACTAAAAGTATGATGAACAATAAAACTTAGTATAAAATTTAAGTGTTTGTAAGACAACGATCTACAGAACCATGGTAACTAAAGCACCATGTGAATTTCTCAATATTTTCATAAATGAAAATGTTTTAGGTACAACTGCAAACTGATTCCATCCTCAAAACTAAATACATATTCATATATATATATAAATCAATGAAAGATTTATATATTCATATTTTTTTATTGTTTTCTGAAATCAATTTAAACTAGCATGAACAAATTCAAAAGTTGCTTAGGAAATATTAAACCCATATACAAATATTATACAACAGTCTAAAAAAAACTAGAGTTCATGATGTTCTATTCTTATTTGTGCAAACGACTCAAATATGATACGTGCTTTTGGTGTAAGATAAATCTTAAATATCACCCAATCATCTAGCTGAAATCTATAATTGTAAGAATTTTTTAAAAATTAAGAAAATATAGAAAACAACATAATTATGGAGGTTTTAAGATTGATCCATCATCGTCTTTTTTTAGTGGACCTTACCATCTCCTCTTTGAAGTAGTGGATGGAGCATTCCTTCATAGGCTGTATGGATTTTTTCTCACCATCGGAACGGCTCTATTCCATGCAGCTAAACTTTTGCCTTGAATCAAAAAGCTTCTAGATAGCTTTGGGGCTTTTGAAGTATATAAATGACACAAACAAGACATTAATTTAAATTTTGCATAAATATGCATTAAAATATATTTTCTGTATACAAAGAAATAAAGCATTATTATTGGACTAAAGCATAATAAAGGATAAAACTTAGTAATAAATTCAAGTGTCTATAAGATATGTCTAGAATCTAGGAACCTGACAGCTATAGCACCTTGTGAATTACTCAATATATTTTTGTATTTATTTATTAAAAAAATATAAATGAAAATGTTTTAAGTACAACTACAAACTAAAGCCCTCCTCCAAACTAATACAAAAGTTAATTATGAAAAGAAAGAAAGAAATATTTCCTACATGAAAAAGACTTTGTAGACCGCATCCGGTGCAGCAAATCTTATGTGGGCTCTACATGCATCCTATATGGCTTAACGCAATGAGATGGGATGGCAGGGATCATGATTACGAATTCGTAAGTGGTATACTGTTTCTGATGGGATAGGATGGGATGGCTTGCCTTTCAAAAAATATTAAAACACCCCCGTTGTAAAATTACGACACCGTAGTTATAAAATTATGACACCCATTCAAAAACGTTAAGACAACTTTACAACATCCCGATGAAAAAAAATTATGATACCCCAGTTGTATAATTATAACACCATAGTTATAAAATTACGACACCCATTCAGAAAGCCAAAAAAAATTATGATACCACAGTTGTAAATTTATGATACCGTAGTTATAAAATTATGACACCCATTCATAAAATGTGTCTGTACACAAATTCTAAAAAAAAAAGCTGAACGGATATTAATGCACGTCATATCAAAATTTAAGATGACATCCAACTTGTAAAATTACGACACCGTAGTTATAAAATTAAATACCCATTAAGAAAGCCAAAAAAAATTACGACATCATAGTTGTAAATTTACGACAATGTAGTTATAAAATTATGATACCCATTCAGAAAATGTGTCTATACACAAATTTCAAAAAAAAGCTAAATGGGTATTAATACACATCACGTTAAAATTTAATATGACACCCCAGTTGTAAAATTATGATACTATAGTTATAAAATTAAGACACCCATTCAGAAAGTCAAAAAAATTACAACACTTCAGTTGTAAATTTACGATACTGTAGTTATAAATTACGACACCTATTCAGAAAACGTACTGCACCGCTTCTAATCAGTACACAAATTTTAAAAAAAAGCTGAACAGGTATATTAATGCACGTTACATCAAAATTTAAAATAGTATCCCTGCTATCTCATTTTGTTCCATCACATCAAGCCATGTAGGATTCATGTGGACCAATAAAAAGAAGCAGTATAGTCTGATGGGAATTATGTATACAAGATATGAATCAAATTCATATCAATATTGTGGAAGATATAATATAAAATTCTCAGATGCTCAGGATCCTTAGGAACAAATTCTTTATATCTCAAATAAAATCTAATTTTATTCATACCTGAGTCCTTTATCGATGTAGATGAGGATGAAGCCGGTTAATCCCTGCCACTATCCGTCCATATGTCCGGCCTCTAATGGTGATCTACGCAGAGAAAAAAAGGGATGAAGACCTCCAAGGTATGAAGATAACACCATGGGAGAGAGAGAGGGGTGCTAGTGTCTCTTGAATCCCCTTACAGAAGATATCTTTGAAGAAAAGTCTAATCTTTTCTTCTCATGCTCTATTTTCTTGGTTGGAAGGAACTATATTTATAGGTTGAAAATGAGACGTTCTAAAGAGGAAGAGACCTCTCTTCAAGGTAAGAAACTCCCATCATTATGGTAAGAAACATTCATCTTCATGGTAAGAAACTCCTCCCATCTTCATGGTAAGATACTCCGATCTTGATGGTAAGAAACTCCTCCCATCTTCATGGTAAGAAACTTCCATCTTCATGGTAAGATTAATCCAAGTGTCACAATCTCAGCCTATGAAATTAGGAGTTGGTTATCCCATAACTACATGCCCTAATTTGTACGTGTTCATCATCAAACCGTAGAGATTCATCATGCCTCATCCCATGGGCATGATTCCATCTTCACATGGCTAAGATTGGACACCATACCTGAATAATCAGAGCCATCCATTACATGGATCAAGTCACATATCGGTATCCAATTATTTGTTCATCATATGTACAAATAATTTCTCCTTAACATTCCTTCTATTATAATGGATCATATCCATTATAATTATATATTCTTTAAATTGGGTCTCTCCCAATTATTTAATTGATCATCTTATCTGAATTAAATCAAATTTAATTCTCATTTTAATTCATCCAATATTCTCCTTAATGCGTGTGGCCCATTGGGCCCTTTAACATGTTGGCAATAATCATGTCCTAATCATAGACCCTAGGAATGATTGGATAACTCTTTGTCTAATTCAATAACATGATTATAGATCATGAGAGGCCTCTAGCAAAGCATCATGACCACCCAACTGCTAAAGGTTTTATTGACGTGACCATCAACACCTGTCCATGAACGGTTACTGTATGATCAAATCCTTTCGTCACATATCCTAGATCAATCAGTGGTATGAATGTGTCAACCATGCAATTGATCTTTGTTTACTTGATCTCAGAAAAAATTGACTATATGAATTAGAACTTCGAAACCATTTCGAATTCCAACTCAACCTTGCAAGGATTTATCAATCAATTTAATCCATCAAGTGGCCGTGGGATATAACCCTTTCTATCAAGGAGACGAATCCTGTCTTGATCAAACACCATCTTCATGTGCTTCATGTCATACCCAACCGACACCATATTTGCTACCCGTGGCTAGAGCGATGTTTGGATGCCATCAAAGCATGACATCCACACATGAGATGCAATGAAGATCTCAAGTCAAAGGATTACTCACACCACCGTCATTAGAGATCAACCATTGACACTATATAGAATATCCATATGGGATCTCTGTACGGGTCATCTAATGCATCGTTACAATAATGAGCATCCACACACTATCCAAGTATCTTCATATTTTAGCTTGTGAAATCAGCTACTCACCCCAAGGGTGAGGATATGCAATGTGTGCTAGTCTCACGGTGTTCGATGGTATCCAGTCCCATCTACACATCAACTAGGGAAGTTTAAAGAATCGAACCATAACGTGCAATTTGAATCTCACAATTTGTAATTTCTATTACAAATTCCATATGCACAGTTCACATTCTTTTGGACTTTATCTTACAGACAAATATATCAAATAAACATCTGGATAGATAAAGAAATCATTTTATTTGATTTGTATTCATAGAATGTATACAACATTCAATCTAATTAGATATAGGGCATACACTAACAATCTCCCACTTGCACTTGAGCCATTCACCCATGTATTTAATACTGAGTGACTTAACATGATTATCATGCTTTGTTGCGGCAGGGCTTTAGTGAGCGGATCAGCTACATTATCCTCAGTGGGGACTCATTCTATTTTTACATCATTTCTACAATAATCTCTCTAATTACATGGTATCTCCTTAGTACATGTTTGGACCTCTAATGAGACATTGGCTCCTTAGCTTGCGCAATAGCTCCATTGTTATCACAATACAAGTGTACTGGATCAGCAATGCTTGGAACCACACCAAGTTCAGTGATGAACTTTTTGATCCAAACTACTTCTTTGGCTGCATCTGATGCTGCAATGTACTCAGCTTCGGTCGTAGAGTCGGCAGTCGTCTCCTGCTTGGAACTTTTTCAGCTGACTGCACCACCATTGAGTGTAAAGACATAGCCTAATTGAGATTTATAATCATCTTTATCAGACTGAAAACTAGAATCCGTATAACCTTGAACTATGAGTTCGGGTCCTCCATAAACCAAGAACATATCCTTAGTCCTTCGTAAGTACTTAAGGATATTCTTGACGGCCATCCAATGTTTCTCTCCAGGGTTTGCCTGGTATCTACTAGTGATACTCAATGCATAAGAAACATCATGTCTCGTACATAGCATCGCATACATGATGGATTCGATTGCTGAGGCATATGGAATCCTATTCATGTGCTCTCTCTCCATTTGGGTCTTAGGACTCATGTCCTTAGAGAGATGTATTCCATGTGATACTGGCAGAAATCCCTTCTTGGATTCCTCCATGCTAAACTGTTTTAGCACTTTATCTATATACGTTGATTGGGACAATCCAAGCAACCTTCTAAATCTATCTCTACAGATCTTAATACCCAGTATGTAGGCTACTTCTCCCAAATCTTTCATGGAGAATTTGCTGGACAACCATTCCTTCACTTCTTGCAGCAAGGATACATTGTTTCCTATCAATAATATGTTATCTACATATAATATCAGGAAAATAATAACACTCCCACTAACCTTCTTGTACACACATGGATCATCCTCATTTTTGATAAAATCAAACTTTTTGATTGTTTCATCAAAACGGATGTTCCAACTTCTAGAGGCTTGCTTAAGTCCATAAATGGACCTTTGCAGCTTGCATACCTTTTTAGAATCAATGGACTCAAAACCTCAGGTTGTGTCATATACACATCCTCCACTAAATCACCATTTAGGAAGGCGGTCTTGACATCATTTGCCATATCTCATAATCGTAATAGGCTGCAATCGCAAGCAAAATCCTTATGGACTTAAGCATGGCTACGGGAGAAAAGGTTTCATCAAAGTCAACACCTTGCCTTTGCTTGTAACCTTTTGCAACTAGCCTCGCCTTATAGGTAATCACATTACCATCCATGTCAATCTTTTTCTTGAAGACCCATTTACACCCAATGGTTTTATCCCTTCAGGTGGATCAACCAAAGTCCATACTTGGTTATCGTACATGGAGTCCATTTCAGACTTCATGGCTTCAAGCCATCTCTTGGAGTCAATGTCACAAATTGCTTCATCGTAGTTAGTAGGCTCATCATCTTCTATAAGAAATCCATATCTCTCAGAATATGATGTGTTCTACTAGACCTACGTAGTTGATGTGTACTTGGAGCTTCCTATGGCTCCATCATTTCTGATAGAGGTTCATGTAAATGTTGCCTGAATGTGAGTTGAGTCTCTTGCTCAACTCCCACTACATTTGACATTTGCTCCATGTCATCTAATCGATCTATGTCAATTTGTGGTTCTTGAGTTTCACTAATCTCAATATTTCTACCACTACCATTTCTTAGAAAAATCTCATTCTCTAGAAATATGGCATGCCTTGAGACAAACACCTTTTGCTCGAGTGAGTGATAGAAGTAGTATCCTTTTGTTTCTTTAGGATACCCAACAAAATTACACTTGTCAGATCTAGCTCCCAGCTTGTCTGACTCATTACGCTTTACATAAGTGTAGCAACCCCAAATCCTTAGATGACTAAGGATTGGTTTCTTTCCACACCATATCTCATAGGGAGTGGAACTGACTGAGTTAGACGGAATTCGGTTTAGAGTGTATTCGGCTGTGTGTAGGGCATAACCCAAAACATTTTTGGAAGATTTGCAAGGCTGATCATTGATCGCACCATATCTAATAATGTGCGATTTCTCCTTTCTGATACACCATTATGCTGTGGCGTACCAGGAGGAGTCCACTGAGAAAGAATCCCATTCTCCTTCAAATATTCTAAGAACTCATGGCTTAAGTATTCCCCACCTCGATCTGATCGAAGTATCTTAATACTTTTGCCACTTTATTTTTCTACCTCGGATCTGAATTCTTTGAACTTTTCAAAGGCTTCAGATTTGTGCTTCATCAGATATACATAACCATACCTGCTATGGTCATCTATAAATGTGATGAAGTAAGAAAAACCTCCTATTACCTGAATATTGATAGGACCACATACATCCAAATGTACTAGTCCTAAACATTCAGTTGCTCGCTCATCCTTTTTAGTAAAGGATGACTTAGTCATTTTGCCACGTAAGCACGACTCACATTCCTCAAACGATTCCCAATCGAATGAGCCCAAGTAGCCATCCTCATGTAACTTGGTTAAACGTGTTTCATTTACATGGCCTAAATGACAGTGCCATAGGAATGAGTTCTTAGAATTATTTGATTTTAATTTCTTAGTTTCTACATTAAGAATAGGGTATTGTAAATTCAAAACATAAATCCGTTGAACATTTCAGCAGAACCAAAGAACATTTCATTTTTAAAAATTGAAATTCCTTTATTTCCAATTTCAAATGTATATCCATCATTTACAAGACATGAAATGGAAATAATGTTCTTTGTTATATTTGGAACATAGTAACAATTATTAAGCTCTATTACAAGCCCAGTGGGCAAAGACAAAGAACAAGATCCTATAGCTAAAGCATCAACCTTTGCTCCATTTCCTATGCGTAGATCACTTCATCTTTTTCCAGCTTTCTACTGCTTCTTATCATCTGCATATTAATACAAATATGAGATCCACAACCGGTATCTAATACCCAAGTGGAATAAGAAGTAACAGAAGAAAATATCTCAATCATAAATATACCTGAAGTAGAAGCATCTGTATGCTTTTTTTCTTTCAGGCAAGCCATATAAGCTTTGCAGTTTGCTTCCAGTGCCCTTCCTTCCTATCCCCTTGGCTACTTTGTTTTTCTTGATGCCCTTATTTGGTTTAGTCGTCTTGGCCTTTTGGACCTTATTCTTCTTTGACCGCTTCTTACGAGCGCCAGAAGACTCCACGACCATAACCTGCCCCTTTTCTTTCTTAATGTTGGGCTCGGCATTCGTCAGCATATTCGCGAGCTCATGTAGAGATGTCTCTAGCTTGTTCATGTTAAAATTAAGAACAAACTGCGAATAGCTGGGAGGTAATGACTGCAGAACCAAGTCAACACTTAGTTCATGATCCATCACAAAACCCAATCGTGCCAACTTTTTAATCAAATTGATCATTTTCAGTACGTGGGCACCCACTGATGAATCCTTAGTCATTTTGCACTAAAATAACTCTTTAGAAGTTTGAAACCTCTCATATCGAGACTGTGCACCAAACAACTCTTGCAAGTGCATCAAAATCTCCTGAGCATTCATATGCTCATGCTGTTTCTGAAGATCAGGTGACATTGAGGCCAACATCAAACATGTGGCCATGTCTTCAGCATCTTTATACGGTTGTATGCCACATGAACCTCAATCGAGCATCCGTTGGTGGGATCTCCTATGTGACCTCATCTAGGACAAAAAGAATTTTCTCAGATCGAAGAATGATCCTTACATTCCTTAGCCAATCAGGGAAGTTGAGTCCAGTCAATTTGTTGGATTCTAAAATATTCCTTAGGTTGATGTTTACACTCATGTTTCTCTGATAACCTACATAAAATTAGAACGAGTCAATTACTATGAATACTAATCACCAACTTAATATGGTAATTCTAGATTTTTAATTAAGTTGGTTTCTCCCACTATTTCACCAACTTACTATTAATCTCGAGAAATTGACATTCAATTTTCTTAGTGGGCTAGGATCCTCATTTGAATTACCTTGACCTTGGCTTTGGCACAATAAATCTCGGTAAGCCAAATTTGGTAGATTATTATCAATCACATCTAATGCGACTCCTAGATCATTTAGGGGACATTGCTTTGTCAATTACATCCATATGTGATCACCCTAAAGTTTGCCTCTAGATTAGACTGACCCTGACTTTGGCCAATTATGCCAGCTAATCTAGTTAAGTCAACCCATTGTTCCATAATCAACTCCTCATAGGTACACTCGACCTCGGCTTTGGCACGATAAATCTCATGGCCTAATGATTTTGTATCATGTGAACAATGGAAGGCTTATGACTTAATATTCGTGAGGGATTTAGCGCATAAAGGTCCCATCTACATCTACAATATTTGTACTATGCTAGGTTACATATCCTATATGTAGATTTTAGATTAATCTAATTAACCTTAATTTCATAAGATCCAATCTATGATTGGGACTCCTAATCAAATTAGGATCCTGATCACTATCTAATTTGGGAACCCTAATCATGTGACCAAATCAATTGCTACCTGATCAACCTTAATTAATTTAATCAATTAAGAGCTTTCCCTAACAATGGCCAGATCAGCTGATCAATGGGGTCCTATTTAGCATACCCTTCGATCCCATTAAATGAGTTTTCCCAGGCAGCGAACGGAGCAATTAAAAACCATGATCAAACCTTTCTAGACACCAATGTAGTTAAGCCCAATTGATTAGATCAATTATGGGATCATAGGATCAAACAATGACATGGTTAATCTAAGTTTCCTAAATCTTTATCATCTATTAAATTTTATGATAACCATAAATAGTGATCTAGCTAGGGAGTTATGATAAGAGTTTTTAATACAAATTTTAAATTTTCTTATCATTTAATTACATGTCATGACATGTCGGTTTTACATCCCATGTAAATCCTAATGTCTCTAACAAACCCTAAAGTTTTCAATGTTCATTATCATAAGAATATCCGATCTTAATCATATCAATCATCATGCTAAAATTAAATCCTAAACATGATTTTTAGGATTTCAGCATATAGTATCTATCATGCATAAATAATAATTACTATTTTAACATGACACTATATGATTAATTATTGTTTATTATCATATAATAAACCTTTTCCTCTATATATCAAAGTACTCTATTTAAACATGATAATGAATATGCATAAATCTAAATAATATTATTTATCATCAAATAATAAATATTTTATTATATTTTAAATTTATTATCAACATATGAAAACTCTTCATGATTTTAAGCATAATAAATAATCATATTATCAATCATATTGACTTAAGTATCCTATCAGATTAATGAATCTGTAGCCTAAGGGTGCTCTGATACCACTGATGGGAATTATGTATACAAGATATGAATCAAATTCATATCAATATTGTGGAAGATATAATATAAAATTCCTATGCCCAGGATCCTTAGGAATAAATTTATTATATCTCAAATAAAATCTAATTTTATTCATACCTGAGTCCTTTATCGATGTAGATGAGGATGAAGCCGGTTAATCCCTGCCACTAGCCGTCCACGTGTCTGGCCTCTAACGATGATCCACGCAGAGAAAAAAAGGGATGAAGACTAGCCGTCCATGTGTCCAGCCTCTAACGATGATCCACGCAGAGAAAAAAGGGAAAGGGATGAAGACCTCCAAGGTATGAAGATGACACCACAGGAGAGAGAGAGGGGTGCTAGTGCCTCTTGAATCCCTTTACAGAAAATATCTTTGAAGAAAAGTCTAATATTTTCTTCTCATGCTCTATTTTCTTGGTAGGAAGGAACTATATTTATAGGTTGAAAATAAGACGTTCCAAAGAGGAAGAGACCTCTCTTCAAGGTAAGAAACTCCCATCATTATGGTAAGAAACTTTCATCTTCATGGTAAGAAACTCCTCCCATCTTCATGGTAAGAAACTCCGATCTTGATGGTAAGAAACTCCTCCATCTTTATAGTAAGAAACTTCCATCTTCATGGTAAGATTAATCCAAGTGTCACAACTTTCATCTTCATGGTAAGAAACTCCTCCCATCTTCATGGTAAGAAACTCTGATCTTGATGGTAAGAAACTCCTCCCATCTTTATGGTAAGAAACTTCCATCTTCATGGTAAGATTAATCCAAGTGTCACAATCTCAGCCTATGAAATTAGGAGTTGGTTATCCCATAACTACATGCCCTAATTTGTACGTGTTCATCATCGAACCGTAGAGATTCATCATGCCTCATCTCATGGGCATGATTCCATCTTCACATGGCTAAGATTGGACACCATACCTGAATAATCAGAGCCATCCATCACATGGATCAAGTCACATATCGGTATCCAATTATTTGTTCATCATATGTACAAATAATTTCTTCTTAACATTCCTTTTATAATGGATCATATCCATTATAATTATATCTTCTTTAAATTGGGTATCATCCAATTATTTAATCGATCATCTTATCTGAATTAAATCTAATTTAATTCTCATTTTAATTTATCCAATATTCTCCTTAATGCGTGTGACCCATTAGGCTCTTTAACATATTGGCAATAATCATGTCCTAATCATAGACCCTAGGAATGGTTGGATAACTCTTTGTCTAATTCAACAACATGATTATAGATCATGAAGGCCTCTAGCAAAGCATCATGACCACCCAACTGCTAAAGGTTTATTGACGTGACCATCAACACTTGTCCATGAACGGTTACCGTATGATTAAATCCTTTCATCACATATCCTAGATCAATCAGTGGTATGAAATGTGTCAACCATGTAATTGATCTTTGTTTACTTGATCTCAGAAAAAATTGACTATATGAATTAGAACTTCGAAACCATTTCGAATTCCAACTCAACCTTGCAAGGATTTATCAATCAATTTAATCCATCAAGTGGCCGTGGGATATATATAACCCTTTCTATCAAGGAAGATAAATCCTGTCTTGATCAAACACCATCTTCATGTGCTTTATGTCATACCCAACCGACACCATATTTGCCACCCGTGGCTAGAGCGACGTTTGGATACCATCAAAGTATGACATTCCACACATGAGATGCAATGAAGATCTCAAGTCAAAGGATCACTCACACCATCGTCATTAGAGATCAACCATTGACACTATATAGAATATCCATATAGGATCTCTGTACGGGTCATCCAATGCATTATTACAATAACGAGCATCCACACACCTATCCAAGTATTTTCATACTTCAGCTTGTGAAATCAGCTTCTCACCCCAAGGGTGAGGATATGCAATGTGTGCTAGTTTCACGGTGTTCGATGGTGTCCAGTCCCATCTACATATCGACTAGGGAAGTTTAAAGAATCGAACCATAACGTGCAATTTGAATCTCACAATTTATAATCTCTATTACAAATTTCATATGCACGGTTCACATTCTTTTGGACTTTATCTCACAAATAAATATATCAAATAAAAGACATCTGGATAGATAAAGAAACCATTTTATTTGATTTGTATTCATAGAATGTATACAACATTCAATCCAATTGGATGTAGGGCATACACTAACATAATCCACATAGGATTTGTTGCACCGGAGGTGATGTACAAAGACTTTGCCTTCCTAGAGAGGAAATATTAGGCCCATCTTCAGTGCAAATATTATACCACAGTCCAAAAAAACTTTAGAGTTCATGATGCTTTATTAATTCTTATTTGCAGAACGATTGAAGTATGACAACTATCTCTTTGCATATAACTTTTGAAGGGTGCTGCCATCATTTGGAGGGGAGATACCATGATATTATCAGTTGTATGAGTTATGTTGTTGATCAGATTTAATAGGGTATTAGTCATGTTGACGAGGTTTGAAAGTTTAGTAGGGTGATATGTAACTAAATAAACAATACAAAAATAATCAACAATTTCAAATTTAGTGTTGCATGCAAACTCTACGCTAAGTAGATTTTACATATCATCCAATCATCTATCGAAATCAAAATAAGATTTGGAAAGTAAAATGGTTGGTAGAGTAAATAGAAGCAAGAATTGTATCTTATAATAAATAATATATTTTCATACATTAGCTTTACTTTTTTTAAAAAAAGTTATTGTTAAGGGGTAAAATTGTCATTGCATTGTTGACCACTCACATCGGCGATGGGGTCGCGTCCAGTCCAAATGCCCTGCTTGCCAGCTGGCCTGCTGGCGCGACATTCTAGCAACAAGAGTCTCTTCATAATGAAGAAAGAGAACAAGAGGGAAAAAAGGGGCCACGTCATGTGCGTGGGTTCTCCCAAGGGCCCCCTCATTAATATCCGTCAAATCAATAAGCCAGAGCATTCAATGATGCAGAAACGGTCATAATGACTTGGCCAGCATTTAATGGAATAAAAAGAGAAGAGAAAGTATAGTTCGGCCAATATGCCTCGGCAAATATAGTTCGGCCAATATGCCTCGGCAAATATAGTTCGGCTAACATGCCTCGGCAAATATAGTTTGGCTAACATGCCTCGCAAATATGCTTCGGCCAACATGCCTCGGTAAATATGCTTCGGCCAACATACCTTGGCACTCTAGCTCGGTTTCCGCAACCGCGCTATGACCTTCACACCAACGCAATTATGGCCTCATAAAGGCCATGTGCATTTACCTGCTTTAAGGCATTTAATGCCTATCTCCTTGCATTTATGGCTGCAACGTTGCCCGGCACTTTTGCGTAAAGAAGGATGGCGTCATAAAGCCGAGACAAAGAGTTCTTGACTCCATGCTTCACAGAAGTCCGACTCGGCCAACCACATTGTACTTCGGCAGGTTCGGCCAACCTTATGCCTCGGTAACCCGAGCTATTCTTATGCCACTGCCGTCAAGGCCAGATCATTCCTCGGCCATTCGATCCGAGCTACTTCAGACCTCTGCGGAATCTGGTGGGAGAGTTCAAATTCACTGTAACAGAATAAGATTCCAAACAAGGAATCATGCCAAGACGTGGCCTAGGACCTACAATAGTGGCCTAGGGACCACGCAGCCACTGAGTCTCGAGCCATCGGCCAGCTCTCCCTGCCTCCCAACCGTCGATCCTCTAACTAACCAGATACGGATCCTACCGGCCCTGTAACAACCTGATTCGAATCTGTTTCGAATCCCAACAACTTTCAGACCTCATCCAGAGCACGTCCAAGAAGTCAGGTGACCGCCTATAAATACTACCACCCTCAAGCCTCTCAGGTACGGCTATTCTACGCCCATTTTTCATTCGCAGTTCTCACACTCCACCATGAAAGCTCCCATGAGAGCTCGAAGGAACTCTTCCTGGGGATCCTTCTCTCCATATTTGTTGATTGCTGGTCTCCACTGACTTGGGCGTCGGAGGGTCTTCCGCAGAGGG